>VYZR01089203.1:0-23415 GCA_013400675.1 Oxylabes madagascariensis
TTTTTTTTTTCCGAACAAAAGGAATATACCTATACTGATGTTTTGAAGTTTTCCTTACAGGAAATGATGGCAAATGCCATACATTGTTCCATAAAATTCAGTCCTGGAATTGGAATTGAAATGTGCTCGGGAGTATTTCTGGAAGGGTAGATCCTTTATTATTGAGCTGTAGTCTCCAATGAGCTTCAAGTATTTAATAATGACTTGTTCAATTTAAAGAAGAAAAGCAATGGAATTCTGCCTTCTGCTTTTTTTGCTTGTTTTTCAACTAAGCTTAGTGCTGTAGCTTTGTCATAGCTTTGTTCAGCATTATAGAAAGGGAAGTTTGCATTCAGTAGGTAAAGTACAGTATCCTATGGTCTGGTTTGAAGTGCAGGGAGGTGTCTTTTGTGGGAGGCAGGGTCTGCTGGTTACACCTGCACTGTTTGTGTTGGAGGGCAGGGTCTTGCACCCTCACTAGGCTTTTGTGACCATCCAACAAGAAGACAATCTCTGCTTATCAAGTCTTCAAGTCGTAGTCAAGCTTGCATATTACAGTGGTGTGTACATGTAAGAAAATGTTTGATGGGGAAAGCTATTTGCAAATTTTTAGGGAATTGAATTTTCATTATTTTACCATAAATTGTCAGGCTTTAAAAAAGCTGCTTCCCTAGCCATTATTGCAGATATCATATAGTAAATAAAAACATGTCGCATTTTATAATTTTCTGTCTTTGATTGCATAGCAGTTTGGTGAGCGTTGGCAGTTCTGTTGTCCATTTCTGTGAGGGTTGTTACCCGTCTAAATTTGACAGAAAGCAAAATTACACAACTTCAGAATCACATTTTGGCTATTATGGTTAACAACTGCAATTCTTTTCCCTTTGCTGGGGTTAATGGGTAATTCTGGGGCAGTGGGTCTGCTGGGACGGAGTGGGTCTGTGGAAGTGTTTGCTTGGCCTTTTGACTGATGACACAATTTTATCCTGGAAATCAATGCAACGTGCTTGATCCTTACAAGGTTCATTACAGTGAAAGAAAGTCTGAACTAATCTGCTTTTTAAAAAAGCAGCAGGGGAGAATAATCCTCCTTGGAGCTGCTGATACAGCTGATTGCTGAGCAGTCCTGGAGACAAGAGTGCAAAACCTCTCTCTGTACTAAACAATAGATCCAGGCTAGAATCAAGCTTTTTGAGGCTGATACAGAAGAGCAGAATTACATCCCCTTCTGTCTTGCATTGGTCTTTGACAGCTCAGCTGCCTTGAAGAAAGCAGAAGTGATTCTTTGTGAAATATATATATTTCAGAAATTGCTGTAGATATGCTGCCTGGGGCTTAAATGCAAATTACACTATTTTACTAATTATTACCTTTCATTTTAGATAATGCAGGATATAAAATAGGACATACAATTACAGGCATTTTGGTTAGGAAGGAAACTGCTGATTGTGAAGTGTAATGGCAGAGAGCCAAGGTCACTTCTATCATTCAATCTTGCCCAGATCCTTGGACCAATATGTTAGAATCAACACCAGGGATCTGTTTCTGTGCGAGTTTTAATTAACCTTAGAAGACAGAGCAGGGTCAGCCTCTGTGTTGCTATCATGCCTGTATTTTGCTTCTGCACATTATACTTTGAAGAAGTCTTCTTCGCTTAGACGCTGTTTTCTGAAATTAACACATGTTGTTTATCACTTGGGCAAAACTCTGTGGGGTTTGTTTTTCTTTATTGGTTCTCTGGCCTTTCTTTTCCCGTAGTTTGTTGCAGACTTGATCTATACAGACTGCTGAAAGCCAGTGTAAGAGGGGCTGAGCTGGGGGTGAACTGGCGCTGGTGGTGTTTCTAAAGCTGTCCAAGACCATTCTTCAGAAACACTCCTGAAATACTGTAGGTGTTTTGAGATACATGGTACACATCTTCAGTACATCTTCAGTATGAGAGATCTGGAAGGGGCACATACCTACTAATATATTTGGGATGTACACAATATTTGGGACTCTATCAATATATAATGGTGTGACCCAGTGCCTCTGTTTCAGCCTGTAGAAAACAAACAGTCTTGTTCTAAATGATATTGCATATTTTGAGATGTTCACATTAAAGCTATGTAAATGCAGAGTGTAGTAATAGACATTATAAAAGGGTCCAACTGCTGAAAGAGCACACTGGAAGAATGAAGGAAAGGAAATCCAACAACTGTGTGCCCCCCCAGAGAACAGACAGGAGGCTAAGAGTGGTTTATAATGGTAGGCGCATTACTCACAAGGTTATAATTTATTGGCTCCTCTGTTTCCATTACCACTGTCGAATTGCTTGGGGAATTCAGGTTCTGTCAAAGTAAATGGCTCCTTTAGATTGTTGAGGCATTATGGTAAATCTGCCTTCTTTACTGAGTGTGGGGTTTGGGTTGTTTTTTTTTTTTTTTTTTAACAATTATTGCAGTTTATCACTTAATTATTTTTCAGGAGTTATCAAATAGCCAGCTAAGTGCATGCAAGTCTTTAGTATAATTTCCTCCCAAACCAGGTGCAAGGCTTATTGCTCGTTTGCTCATAATACAAACTGAGAACAACATTTGCGTGAAAAAGAAACAACCTAGTAAAACAAAACATCTCTCCTTTTTCCCAGAAGAGAGAGCATGGCCGAAGTGATGGATAGGGATGTGATGCATTACCAGATGGGGTTGTAGGTACCGGTGGAGAGTAAGATGTGCACATAAGGAAAATGATGTGTCAGCGTGCCTGAGCAAAGTGACGGATGGGTTGCATCTCATGTGTATCAGCTTTGCAGAGCTATTTCACTGTTTCAGGAGGAAGGCTGCCATTTGCTAACCCTTGCCTTCACGCAAGTTTTGCAAGCAAAGGGAGCAGCACTAATTTGCTAAATAAACTTTTCAGCTACTCTGTAGAAATTCTCCAAAAGAGACATTCTGTCACTTTTGAGTTCTGCCTCATCCCAAACTGGGTACAGTGGATTAAAGGAGTACATCTCGCAGTATTTCTCCACTCCCCTGTTTCTTTCCTTTTTGGTTACATTGTCAGGTGAAGATCCCACCCTGGGTTACACAAGAGGAAGCAGATGGAGTCTGGCATTTATATGCGTTTATATATATTACAGCAGAAGAGGATTGTGTAGGGGACACGCTTTGTCTTGAGCAGAGGGTAGTCTTCAGCTTGCCTTTTTAATGGTCAGACTTGCACAGACTGGAGTGCTGTTCAGTAGTGTGCCATGTATATAAACCCAGGGACTTACCTTACTTTTGTTCATTCTCTTTGATTTATTTGCTTCTGATGCTGTGGTTTCACTGATCAGTACTTGAACTTTGTCATAAAGCCGTCCAAAAAGGAGTAATGTTCCACATGTCCAAGGCTCTGATCTTGAGGATTTTCTTTTTGTCTGGCAGATGGCTAAAACTGTTTTGACACAGGAGATTAACTACCATACTAAAGGGTATTGTGAAAAATATAGCCAGAAGTATTTAAAACGCCAGCAGCTGAAGCTGTCTTCACAGAACTGAGTGAGCATAGGAGAGGGGATTGCTGAGGGGCTGTGTCAGAAAAATTCATCATTCACTGAGCACTTAGACTTTCAAGAAAATGTGCCATTTGCAGGTGTCATCTTCATGTCCATTATGTTTTCCAGAAATGAAGTATTTTTACTTGTGATTTTTTCTGTGTGATGATGTTATTTTACTTGCAAGCTAGAAAAATGTGTGATGGACCTGATGTGACCAAAGGGTGCCAGTGCTGACACTGGACTTTTTCTTCTGAATTGGGGTGGGCAGCAGTGGCTGAGTCACACCTAAAAAAGTTGTGGGACAGTGGAGAGGACCTTGTGCCATTAGCCCCAAACCCTCCCTATTAGTTTGTGTCAGTGTGACATGCCTCTATAGGACTCCTCTTGATGTCAAATGTGAGTGCTAAATTTAATCCCTGCACGTCACGCCTTGATGAACGCTGGTAACGTTTAGCATATGACAGGGGTCCATGTTCCTGGTTCTGGTTACTCAAAGACAGGCTTGCTCAACTCAGCCCTAAAGATCTTGTGCACGTTTCAAGCCTGGCAATTTTTGCCCAGCTGACCTAAAGCTCTGCTGTGGTTTCAAGGCACATGCAGAACATGGTCATTGATGTCTAGTGAGCTGCATGACCTTTCTGGGCTTTACATTTCCCAGCTGAAAACCTGCCCCAGTAGCACTAGCCCACCCTCGTGTGCTTCTCAGTCTTCTGAACGAAGCTGCCCTACAAACACAGAATTATTACTAGAGAAGCTGGGTTTTGGGAAAATTGAAAAGTGCTGGCTGTGTACACTGAAGCGACAATGGTTGTTTTCTGTCGTCGTGTGGGGTTTGGCAGAAATGCTGCACTTTGTTTGCGGGGAGCGTCGGTGCAGGGATGCAGCGATGTATGCTGCACATGGACTGTAATAGTACACTGTATTCCTTGTTTCTAATCTTATCAGTTCATGTTCAGGCAGACTCCTGGTTCTGGCTGCGTGCCCAACAGGTCAGACAGGCTGCAGGCACTGGCTGGTAATGCTGGGTGCCTGTACTTGCAGGGCAGGGGGAGGTTATGCATGCTCCTTCTAGATGAAGCTGTGTCCATATGATCAATAAGCTGCCACATAAAGTGTTACAATAATATTTTATTTATTTCTTTGAGGACGATTTCTTTCTCTGAGAAGATATTTTCTTACACTGTAAAGTTATTTTTGTCTGCTGTCTCATAATTTTAGCTTAATAATCCCATTACAATTTCAACTTGAAAAGGCTGGGTAGTTCTTCAGTTTTGCACTGTTGTCTTTATACTGTCCCCTCTAATTTCACTATTTGGTTCAATATTTCGTGCTGTTTCTCTTAAGAAACGGTGCTTAAATTTCAGATAGAAACTGTAGTTTACTCTTGCACCTTAGTGACCCACCTGAAATATCTTCAACTGTGAGATGACACTTGTTTTCAAAGTTGTAGATCATTCTTTCTTAGAAGCCTTTCCTTAAGCTTCGGAAGGCGTTATATCTAATATTTCACTCTGATTCATGTCTTTAAGCATTGTGACATTGCAATTGATGACCCCAAGAGCACTGGATTCATTCAGTGTTCAGGGACTTTGTGACTTCTACAGGCCAAAACTGCTGGGGGTGCACACGGTTTCAGCTTTCCTGCATTCACTCATCACATATCAGGCTAAATTTTTGCAAGCATGTTCAATGCAGTCCTGTTAAAATCTGATATTTTACAACAGGTTTTCTCAATCTGCCGTGAGCTGTCATGGGAAGAACCCAGGATTAGTCCTAATAGGACATGAGAGACTGGACAAAGATAAACTACAGGATTTGAGAAAGTTGCATGAACCTGGCGTTGCCCAGCTTCCACAGCAGCTGTGCTTCTGCAGCTGGGGAGGGAGTGACGGGGAAATACAGTGCCAGCTGAAAGCTACCTATTTATCCCTAGACTTGCACCAAACCAAACTGCTCCTAATGACAGAAGCCTCTTGCTTGGAGCAGCCTGGTACTTTGGCTGGAAAGTTACTGGTCTGACCATTATGCAAAAAAAATAAAGAGATAATTAAACAGTGAGAAAAATTTCTTTCTAGTGCATGATGCAGATGGGCCTGGGAATAGGTTCTCCCCATATACCAGCCCTATATCCGCTTTCTTTTGCTGGGTCGGATTCCTCCGACAGCTTGAGCCATGCCTTTTCCTGACAGTATAGGGTGGCGGGGGGGTTGCTGATGTGCTAGTTTTACTCACTTGGCTCCATTACTGTCTTCCTCAGCAGTAATGTTAAACTTGTTACCTCCTCTTTGTGGGAAGTTTTGCTCATGTTGCTAGAGGATTGCTGAAAAACCTTTAAAATTGTTTGAATAGCTTTAAAAATAAAAACCCAGAGAATGTGCCTAATAATTTAATCTAATTGTCTTTGTATGTAATTTGAACGTTTTTATTCCGTTAGAAAGAACAAACATTGATTTAATGGTACATATACATGAGATGGCTCATAGGGGAAGAACAGAAGGAGAGAGTATTACTTTTGGTATTAAAAAGACATTTTGTTTTCAAAAGCAGAGACAAAAATGTAAAACATCTGGAATCAAGAATACTTTCTGCCCAGTCTTTTGAGCATAACTTCCGTTGGTTCCACAGAACTTGGTGCTCACTGGTTGTTGTTAGCTGGGGTGACCTGTGAACTCAGGTGCTGGGCAGCTGAATATCTGCTGAAGGAGTTGATGGAGCTCTTCAGGGGGTCAGCGGAAGGACTTGTCACCTGGCACTGGGCTCAGACTTCCACATCTGCGGGCCAGATCTTGAGGGGTTAAATATTGAAAACCTTGCTTGGGTTTGTCTTCTAACTGGTTTCTGGCACTTTGAAAGCATGGGTTGGCCCCTGTTGAAGTTTGGCTTCTTATCCTGTCGGAGTGGTTGGGATTTTTGGTGAGACTGGTCTGTTTGCATGTGGTTGACCGAGGGCAGGGGTTTCTGTGGGACGCAGATCCTCATGAGCACTGTAAAGCTGTTTCTATAGCAGGTCTCCATCTTGTCCCATTTTGGAAACGGGAGGACTTAGCTGTCTGGTTCACAGCACTGGGTGCCAGGAGGAGAAGGAAGGCTGTGGGATTCGCTAATTAAAAAAATGGAGAGATGGAACTGTTTTCTTTCACCATGGTGTTTGCATAATATAATTTGACTCAGGAATGCTGAGGAATTTTTGTCCGCTTGTAGTGGCAATGAGACAAAGGTGCAAACCCCTTTCCTGCTTTGCAGCATTCAGCCTCTTTCTCTTTTTTGTTTTTTGTTTTTTTTTGAAGATACCTTAAGGATTTGTGGTAGGGAGGAATTTGTCCCTCATGTTGGCTGTCAACAGGAATATGATTTATCAGACAAGTGAAACTAATGCTGTATATGGTTAAGGAGTGCCTTTCTGTGCACAAAAATGGTATTTATGAGAAGAGGTTGCTTCTTAGTCAATGCTTAGAGAGTGTCTTTCCACTGCTACAGCAACAAGCACAAGAGTCTGATTATTCAGGCAAATTAGCATTAATTTTTTTCCAAGTTTTTTGAAAATCTGATGCAAACCAATATGAATTTGCCATTGCTAATTTTAGAGGGGTCTGCTTGTATAAGATAACAAATCCCAGTTTTACTTTAAAGAGAAAGTATTTTAACAAAAGGCTGGCAAGATTGTTATCAAAATGCTAATGATCATTTCTCCTACAGTCTCAGTTATTTTCAAAGGGAGGATACATAAGATAAGATACATGAGATAGAATAGATATGTAATCTGAATAAAATTGATTTTAATATGTATTACTGTCTCATTAAGCTGTTACAGTATTACCCCTTCTGGACAAAAGTTCATTAGTTGCTGCAGTATCATTAAAGTGGGTTTAGGTGCAAGATGAGTAGAGGGAAAGAGAGATCTAAAATGTAGACTGTGCAGTAGTGGATGGACCTTTGGGTTAAGATATCAGGGCCCTAACCAAATGAAGGGGACGCTGCTGTGTTTGATTTACTGCCTCCTGATTGCCCTCCCTGCGACAGCCAAGAAGTCAGCCAAACACAGGCACTGTCATATTTACTTTCCTAAATGATCATTTCAGTAAATATTATTGAACATGTTTATTTGTGGATTGCTTTCAGGCCAATTCCAATAAAAAATTCCTCTGTGATTTACTATAAAAAGACATGATTTTATGAATTTCCTTTTTAATTTCTAAATTAATTTTGAAACAGCTTTAACAGCTTTTACCAGGCTGCCTCTTTACTGGCTGCCTTCATATGTGTTTTGAAATGCTTTTATTTCAGCTTGTACCAGGTTTACAATATTGTCATCCTTATAAGCAAATCAATATGTTTTCACTTCCAATAACAGCAATAATTTATGAAGTTGTAATTATTTTAATGCAGTGAAGGAGAAGAAATTAGAAGGAAGTAGAAGGAAGTAGAAGGAAGATTTTGTTTTGATTGTTTTGATTGACTTCAAGTTACATTTAGTTGTCTGTAAACACATTACACACAAATAGAGCTATGTATACTATATATCTATATATCTATATATCTGTATGTATCTGTATCTCCCTGAATGTATATTTTTTGTCAGATGGCCCTGTTCCATGCATTCTCGTGTCCATATCCAATCCAGTAAACTGTACATTATTGTCAGACATGGGTGTGTGTTGTGTCACAGTGCAGAGGGTGGTCCTGCCTCATCTCTGGATGCGTGCCCACGGGGAACCCCTGTTGCAGAGCACGTGTCCTCGAGGGATCATAGGATTGCACACACACAGCCTCCTCTTGCACCCCCAAAACACAGACCTGTGCTTGTCATGTGAGGGAGAAGGGATGTCCAGCAAGGGGTTGGCTGGGAAGGAGGCAGGGGAATGGGGTCCCCGTGTGCTGCAAGGTGCCTGTTCCTCGAGGATGCTGGGACATGTCGTGACGGGCTCTTCTGATGCTGTTTGCTGAGCCTCCTTCTGATTTCTTGCTAAAATGTCACGAGATGAGATGCAGAAATAGCGCAGACTTTCCTGGCAGAAGTGTGATCTGCAGCATGTTGAGTGGGCACAATGCATCAGTGCCGGGGCTGCTGCTGCTCAGCCAGATCTGTGTAGGGAGGGTGCAGCGCTGTGGAAGAGGCAGGCGAGGACGTCTTTGTGTTCAATCCAGAGCATCTTGCATTTCAGCCAAGAGTTTTTGTGTGGAGAGCCTCATTCTTTTGCATTTGCTCTTTCTAAAACAAATCATAAATCCCCCTGGGAGAATAGTCATACGCATATGTCATAAAATACAGTAAAATAGTAGTTGACAACCATGAGATGAATTTTTTTGCTTATTCCTTTCTGCTGTGTAGGTAATTATGGTGTTAGATCTTAGTGGGAAACGTCTGATTATTTATGTTTCACAGTGATGCAGCAATGTAAAATCTGAACCAATTACACCTTTTTAACAATTAGTACATTTTTTGTAAAAGGAAAGCATGTTACCTTTGATCTATATTGCAGAAGGGAAAATTCAGTTTTTCCTATTTATGAGTTTTATCTGTTCTTTTGATAAATACAGAACTTCCTTTTATGTGCAGTTAGTCTCGCTTCTGTCTGAGTGTAAGCTTCCATGGTGGTCACTACTGTTAAAAACAATTTAGCACATTTTTAAGAAGGGACTGTGGAGGTTTCATAATATTGTTCAGCCAGGGAGAGGTAATTTCATGTTTCCTAATGAACAAGAACTCAATGGCCAGGGTTGAATGGCCATCTCCCCCTCATCCCTGGCTTCTAAAACCAGGGAGCAAGTAGCTAAAGGGAAGGCTTGTGTCTTCCTCCCTTTCTCTTGTCAGTAGCACACTACAAGAAGTACAGAGGTGTTCAGAGCCACAAGGTGTTCAAGAGCCACATGTGCTTGCCAGTTTCTCCACTTTTGATGTTCGTTTCATATGAATTTTATAATGTTGAAATCACTGTTGCCAAGAATTGGTTTTACCTGTTGTATTAAAAAACCCAAACCAACAAGATTCAGCATTGAATTTGCTGCCTTGTGCTGTGTGTAGAGCTGAGAGACAAGCCCTGTCTACCCCCGCAAAGGAGAGCAGGAAATAGATTTGGTGCCTCAAGTCACTGATTGTCTGGGGAACTCGGGGGAGTTTGTTGTGCTGTTTAATGCATCTCCTCTCCCAACTGTTTCACCCACCTTTAAAAAGATAGAAAAATAGGAATACCAGGAGCAAAGTGCTTTGTTGGTAGTGGTAACAGAAGATCCAGGAAAGGATCTGTGTCGTCATGTCCTTCCTGCAGTGCTTCGTCACCATTTGAAGACATCCAGCAGTCAGGAGTGGGCAGGAACAGACTGTCCAGGGGCTAGGCTCTGGTTCTCCTGTCCTCTTTCTCTCTCCACATGAATCCTCACTTTTCAGTAGGCTAGGGCACCTGCCGGTGCTTTCACTCCTGCTTGTTGAATTTTTAACCTCCCAAATTAGCACACCCTCTAGCCTATATTGCAGAATGCAGCTTTCAGGATGTGCATCATCACTTTTTTTTCTGTGTGATGAGCTCAGAGAAGGACCCAGAAGATGAGCTCCTTCCACGTGGATGATTAAGTGCTTCATGAGTCACTGGTGATGCTAGTGGTCAGGGTCCCTGGGAGAGGGGGATGCTTGGCGGTAGCTAATGACAGGATGACTGTACCACATAGAGTCATACTGAAAGGCAGCACAGGGCTGGGCAGAAAATGGGAGAGGATCATTTTGGATGTTTGGTTTCCTGTGGGAGTAGGGCTTGTGTGATAGCCTAATCTTAAAAATATGAGGGAAGTATTTAGGGAGAGTTTACCCTGACAGCATTGTAGGTTGATATTCAAGTGAAATCAATAGTAATGCTAATAAGATTTGGAGACCACATGGAACTTTCTTAGTCTTTGTACCCCATTCTCTGAGCTCAGAAACCTCTGCTGTGCCAGGGACAAGATCAGCTGTTGCTGATGAGCATCTTCCTCATTGCTACAGCAAGAAAGGAGTTGGTGGGCTTGTGCCATGGCATATTTATCATCGAATTAATGTTCCCTAAACTCAGCCTGCTTTGACCGCTCTTCACATAGGCCACCACCTACTTAGAAAACAGAGGCAGGGTCAGCTGTCTGGGGCCAGTGAACATGGGAGGAGAATTCAGGGTGCACAGAGATGACAATAAAAGGGGCACAGTATCGAGGAGAAGAGGAGATCTTCCCAATGGCTGATGTTCTTCAATTCTTTGTAGTTCCTTGTTATTCACCAAATGAGGCTTAATTCCAGGAGGTATTCTATTTGTCCCAGCCTCCTTCATGTGTTTTGGCTTTTTGTTAGTTAGATTTTATACAAAATAGAAGTTTAAATTCTTCCATTCTCAAGTGAAGAGATGAAAGAAAATTACCTTAAGTTGCAGTAGGAGAGGTTCAGATTAGGTATTAGAAAAAAAAAATCACTGAAAGAACGGTTAGGCATTGGAGTGAATGGAGTCACCGTCTCTGGAAGTGTTCAAGAGGCTTCTTAGTGTGTCACTAGGGGATATGGTTTAGGGGTGATTATGGTGGTGCTGGGTGAATATCTTGAAGATCTCATCTAACCTTGATGATTCTGTGATTCCCTCAGCAATACCCCTCATGCAGTGTGTAGTTTCTACACTAGAATGCTGCCTTACCAGAGAGGGCTTTTCCTATTTAGGTTGATTGTTTGAGAATTAATTTATCTGGTTATGAAAATTGTGGTGAAAGAGGGGTGGTTTTTTTAGGATCTTGGATGTAGGAGAAGCATATTTCCTTTAATGCTCTCCATAGGTATCTTTGGGGAGACTTTATTGATGCAGAGGCTGGGGTGAAAAGAGTTGGAGCTCACAGTTGAAGTAAGAGATAGCAGGAAATAGGGTAGATTTGAGGTTGCTCAGCTGGTCTGATGCTTTTGATGAATATGTGCTTCTTTGATTGAGTCAACTCATGAGTTTTGGATAGTGATGCTGATTCCCCAAATCAGTGATTCCTGTTCAGTGCTGGTGAAATAAATAGAAATAAACACTGAGCACAGACTGTGGGCAGCCTGAAGTTGTCTCATTAGTTTGTGAACTCAGAGCAATTGGGAGCAAGCAGATAAAGACCAGAATAAATCTGTTTTACCTCAGGTAAAACAGCAAAGGTTACTTTGGGGGCTTTTTTGGTGGGTTTTTTTCCCTTCTCTGAAGAGTTTAAAAGAGCATTAAAAGATGCCTCTATAGCAATATTTCATTTTTTGATGTCATGTAGCTGCAGACTGAAGAAAGTAATAGCATGCAGAGATCCTGATCCTTGTAATGTTCAGTATCCTAGCTGTTCAGTAGCTTTGTCTGAGTGAGCTTCAAATATACACTCTTCTGTTTTTTGTGGCCTTTTTTTCAGTGATTAATGAAGGAATGTGAGTAATCTGCTACTTGGCAGATCTGCTCTTTAGGACTCTGACTCTGTTTGGTGGGAGGTGTGAGAAATCACTACTCTAGTAAGTAGCAATATCGTAGCACCTCAGCAGAAGCATTTTGGTGAGTGTTGCTGGAAGGCAATAGTGTCCTTCCTAGGAAGAAAAGCTTGAGAAACATCATTCAAATAGAGATTTGCCTCATTGACCTGGTGAAAATATTATTCAAGATAATGGTTTGCACAGATGGAGCTGCTGTATTACTTCACTGTAGGTCTGTCAGGTGTTACTATTTTCTGCTTTGCATGCCATGAATAGATTTGCCTTTTCCCTCTTATTTCATATATTTGCTTTCTTTGCACTTACAAGAAGCAAAAGGACACACTTTTGCCAGGAATAACAGTCTCACATGGAGGCTGTGTCCTTGTCACCATGTTCCCCATGGGTTCAGGCCATGGAGGGGTTTGCTCCAGTTGGGGTGTGGGAGGATGTGTTGTGTTTTTACTCAGGCTTGATGGGAGGTGACAGCTCAGGAAGCCCCCATGGCCCCTGTGGTGTCCCGTGCTGCTAGTGCCCCTTGCTGCTTACAGCTGCCTGGGCAGCAGCAGCTCAATGTCCCCATTGCCATCTCCCCTTGACGTTGTCTCTGCCCCATTGCCATCACCCCTTTGTCCCAGGATCCTCTCTGTGTGGGGCAGCAGACAGCCTGTGGAGCAGAGCTGTTTCTGAGCTTTGACACTCCCTATTCATTTTTCATGTGAGCAGCATTGGCGCAGAGATGGACCAAATGAATGGCTGATGTCCAAATGGAGATGTGAACACTGTGTGGTGTTCCTTAGATCCTTTACTGGGACCAGTACTGTTCAGTAGCTTTGTTAATAACTTAGTGGGATTGAGTGCGCCCTCTGCAAATGTGCTGATGACACCCGTCAAGTGGCGCCATTGATATTCTTGAGAGAAGGTATGCCATCCACAGGAACCATCACAGGTTTAAGGAGTGGGTCCATGTGAACCTCATGAAGTTCAGCCAGGCCAGGTGCAAGGTTCTGCACCTCTGGCAGACACCAGTATCCCTACAGACCAGGTTACAAATGGACTGAGAACCACTCTGCCTAGGAGGACTTCAGGATACTGGTGCATGGAAAACTAGGCATGAGCTGACAATGTGTGCTCACAGCCTGGAAGTTCAGACGTGTCCTGGCCTGCATCCAAAGCTGCATGGCCAGCAGATTGAGGGAGGTCATTCTACCCTACTTCACTCTCATGAGATCCCACCTTGAGTACTCCAGCTGTGAGGTGCCCCATAGAAAACAGATGTGGACCTGTTAGAGTGGGTGCAGAGGAAGGCAGGAGCACTTCTCTTATCAAGACAGGCTGAGAGACTTGGGTTTGTTCAGCCTGGAGGAGAGAACGCTCCAAGGAGACCTTATTACAGCCCTCCAGTACCTAAAAGGGGCTTACAAGAAAAGTGTGTAGAGATTTTTTTCACCAGAGCCTGTAGTTACAGGACAAGGGGTAACAGCTTTTAAGTGGAAGAGGGTGGATTTAGATTAGATATAAGGAATAAATTCTTTGCTGTGAGGGCTGACGAGGCACTGGAACGGGTTTCCCTGAGAAGTTGTGGATGCCCCATCCCTGAAAGTGTTCGAGACCAGGTTGGACTGGGGCCTGGAGCAATCTGGTCAACAGAAGGTGTCCCTGCCACTGGTAGGGAGGCTGGAACTAGATGATCTTTAAGGTCTTTTTCATCCCAAACCATTCTGTGATTCTGTGACTCCATGACCAGAGAATGAGCACAGAAAATAGAACGTGGCAGACACAGCTACAGACAGTGAAAAGTGAATATTGTAAAATGCATGTGTATGCATTTCATAAGGTTACAGTAGTTCACATCTCTACTGTTGATTCTTTAAACATCTTGATGCAGTATGAAGATACTACAAAGCAAATTGTATTTTCGTGCTGAAAGGTTTCTTTGGGTATAATGCTTCCAAATTGAATACAGAACTGAATAAAAATGGAGTTATTCTCTTATCTTTATTCCATCACAGCTTTGCTGGAGGAATTCCTTTGATTTGCAGAAAAATTTATAGTGGAAAAATCATTTGACATTCATAACAAATATTGTCTCATCTTTAACTGATTGTTTGTATTTTGCAATGGGTGTTCTTTTTCTGAACAACAATAGTAATTTCTTGACCTTATGTTACAGTTTCCAGTTCTTCAATAAATTCAGAAATCTTTAGTTAGTGTTTCTTAACTCCATAGAATCCTTAATAGAAAGCAGTAAGTATCAGTGCTTCACTTGTAGATGAGAAGTTAAAGCACGACCAAAGGGACTCACTACCAGCACAGCAGAACCAGGGATTGATCACACGCCTCCAGACTTGAGCACTGTGCTGTTCTGGCACTTGATGCACTCAAGCTCTTGTCATCATCCTCATGTTTGGAAGGAGCGTGACAGACATTTCACACGGGTTCCACCTCCTTTGCTGTGTGCTACAGCTCTGTTTGGCTTATAGCCACACTTAGTTACTTTAGTTGCTGAAATTGTTTTCCTGTTCTATTTCCTAGTATTAAATTGCTGTAAAATTAACTGGAAAACTACTATTATGTACCCTGTTTCTTTCTTTTTCTTCACATTCTGGGTTTTTTTGTTTGTTTGCATATGTTTATTTTTGCTTTGTTTTCTCTTCTATTGCATCTGTGAAGCTTTTGTTCTCAATTTTCATGTCATTTGACATGAGAGAAGCCAAATAAAATATTTCACTTTTCTGTTTCAAGTTAAAAACCAGTTTTTATGCTGAACAATAACTGTATTACAAGGAAGCCTGATGTGCCCTCAGTGCCATTACAATATGTTGAATAAAAGGTAATTTAATGGAAACAGCAGAGTATTTGAAAGTTCACTGCATGAAAATTGGATTTTTGCCTTTTATTATTTACATTGCACCTTATTCATATTTAAGGCCACAAGGATTATCATCCTTCTTAATGGCTTTATTTAATAAAGACTTTGCATTTCACAGTATAGGATCTAGCACAGGCTTCAATCTGTTATCAGGATTTCAATTAACTAGCTTTAGCTTCAGTTGACCTATAAATCCGATAAATGTATGTAAATAATTAATTTGCTTTCACTGGCTGATAGTGGCTACTTTTAAGTACAGCTGCTATGTACTTAGCTGCTGAATGGTACAACAATGCTCATAACTTGCTTTTATTCTTATGATTCTAAAGAATACATATGTGTATTAAAGCGACTGGCTAGGCCAGGACTGGTCTCTCAATTTGAAAGATCTTGTAGAGGGGCTGCAGTTATGGCTGAGGACCATGGCAGCTGGGATGCAAGTGCACCTTGAATTTTGGAAGGAGAGGCTAGGAATGAGTAAATGTTATGGATCAACACATCCCTTAACTGGACTGAATCATCCTCTGGCTGTGCTTATGTATACTGTAAACCAAGGCTTGGATGTAGTCAATTCCAAGGTGGAGGAGTGGGAATAAATACAGGAGACTGAATGAAATTCTGTTGCTCTTACATTTGGGGCTTCCCTTCACCTAGGAAGAATCATACACCCATGTAACTTTGCAGTCAAGGTTGGGGGGTTTTTTTGAGTCACATTTAAATCTTGCTAAGCACACAAAACAAATAATTATGTTAATTTTTTACTGCACCCTTTTGGGTATTGAGAGAGACTGAAATTTGACTATAAGTGAGCATTATAAACAGGCTTGAAAAGGGGTGCCTCAAAAGTACAGAGATAGGGTCTATCACTTCCAATATTTCCTCCTGTAAATTCACTCTCTGCATACCAAAATGTTGATACCCTGAAATAAGGAATCGGCCTCGTGCCAAGCTCTGGGGACAAAACAAGTACCAAATAATTAGTTTGGCGGGACTCATGAAGTATGAACATAGAGCCAGCCCAGATGCCCTCTAACCCCTGCCCCAGAAGAGAGGAGCAGTCCTTTCCCCGAGCTGTGGAGTGGCCGTGCTGGCCGCTCAGTGCTGCACCCGGCGGTGCCCAGCGGTTCACCCAAGAGCAGCAGCGTGACATCCAGATTGGCAACTGTGGAAAAGCACTGCTGATGTCAGGTTCCTGGTCTTTTCAAAGTTGTTCCAGCTGGCTCACGTCCTGAGGACCAAAGATCTGAGCCCTTCAGGGACCTGCAAAGACCAGCACACCAGTTGAATTTAAAATGCTTAAGTTACAATACCTAAAGCTTTAAAGGTATTTTCTGGCTATCAGTGCATGGTTAACTGAGTGTATGTACTCAAAGAGAAATGTAATATTTATTAAACACAGTTAATTTAGACATTTTGGCATTTGGTATGCAAAGATTATGCTTTTTTCCCAGGAGTTATGTTAATTATTTCAGCATGATAACTTTAATTTTAAAAAGGTTTTTTGCTGCTAAAGGGAGGGTTATATGTGCATGTGTACAAGGAGAACTTTAATTAAAATTTCTGTTCTCCATTGTTTCAGGAATTTAAAATGCACTTTCTCCTCTGTGAGTCAAAAAGACTACTTAAATTTACAGGGCTTAAAGGGTTAATGTATGAAAATGAAGACATTCAAGGTTATATTGCTGACAGCGCCATTGTGTTGGCAAGGGAAAAAGATGAAACACAGCCTCAATTTACTTCTCTTGCTAAATAGTATTTTGTTCTGTATTGTTAGAAGAAATCATTCCATATCTGGAGAAGATGGAAAACATGGAAATCATGACGCTGCCTCTGCTGACCTTAATATAATTTTATTTTTAACTATTTCTCTCTCAGACCTCCTGAAAAGCTTGAAATAGAAGCAACTCTGTTTTTCTGAGGAATGTCTGAGAATTTTAAATGTGATCCTCATTTTTGGTGCCTACTGCAACAGATAAAATATGGGAAGTTCTAATGTTTGTATGTCTGGACACTGGGAAACTGATGCTCTTAGATACATATTCCATGGGAAAATAGGATATGTTCAGTAAGTTGGCAAAGCGTTAATCAGTTGGTACATTTAATTCAGCCATGCTATAGGAGATTATTGCCAGTGTTAGAGAATGGAATAAACTGGGGCAGAAGTGTGGGCTGAGGAGGGGAAAGGCAAGGTAAGAGTTTGTGTCAAAGCTGTCTATTTCTTATAGGTTCCTACAAGTTCTTCTGAAAACTTCTATGAATTTGAATGGAAAAGGAGAAACCCTAAAAAAACCCCAAAACACTTCTTTCCTCTTAACAGTTGTTGTTCATAAGACAGTTCTAGTAAAGACACAACTGCTGTAAATTAGTACTTGTCCAGAGCAAGCTCCAGCCATGGAGTACAACAGCCCTCCAGAGAACCCAGAAGGGACACCAGGGTAGCTTCTCTCCTTGAAACCTATGATCGAGCGGCTGTAATCATTCCCTGGAAGACGTTCACTTGTGCCTGCACCGCCCTCTCCTGTTGAAATTCTCCTGGAGAAGTCTGGAGGGAATAAATGCCTCTGTTGCTGCAGATGTCACAGGTTTCCTTTGGTGGTGCTCTTGACGGGGTTGTCACCTGTCCGTCTGAAAGAGTTAGGATTTGTCACCAAGATGTCATTTGCTGAACCAGTAGCCCTTAAATATCATGTACATCAGCCATACAGGTCAGTGGAACCACATCACTGGAAACTGCTCATCTGCTAACCTTCATCTGGCAAAGCAGCTCCTGTAACAACAAGAAAAGCAAATGAAGAATATAAATGTTTTGATTCAGGAGTTGTGTTTTCCTTTGAAGGTTGATAGCAAGGGATCAGTGTATTAAGAAGGAAACTTTGGTCCCATTTTAACTCACTGCCTCCGTTAACCTTTGTTTTGTTATTTTATTTCAATATACACGTTGCTATTTTTACCTTAAAATAGCAAATGTTACTGATGGAAAATGGTCTGCTAAGACAAACATTCATCTGTAGCTAGTAAGAACACTATTGCTCCTTCTGTACAACGCACACGCATCTTTCTCTTGGGTGTTTGTGATCAATCTGCTTTTCTGCTATTTGCCAGTGGAAAGGCCCTGGCTCATTTTTTTCTAGTGAACCATATTTTGATTGTCTCATTTCCTACTGAAGTGAGTAAAGTTGATTTGGGCATGCACAGACTGTAACTTCTACACAAACCTCTGCTAAGCTGCAATGCATATTAATAAAATTTCTAAAATTATCTTCTACCATGAACTTACTTAATGCGCTAAAGCTGTCTAAATTAGTTCAGAATAAATAATAGAGTTATCCACATTCAATACTTCTTACCAGGTGGAGGCAACATGCCCTGGGTTTTTGGCCCAGCTTGTGGGCCGAGGGACCAGGACTCCTGGGTGCATTGAGGAACAAGCACACCTGGAAGGATGAAAACAGCCCAAAGAGTCCTTAACAGGTAAAGAAGTGCTGAAACAGGGCTGACGTGCCTCACGGGCTATGTAGAATAGTCTGGGTCTGAATATGAGGAGTGTGTCCCTGCACATTGCTGATAGATCACAGAGTCACAGAGTGTTTGGCAGGGACCTTTGGAGGGAATCTAATCCAACTCCCCATCTCCCCTGCCACCAGTTGGCAAGGAACATGAACAGAGGTGCTGAATAGCACATGAATGCAACAGAGACTGTAGAGACTGTGCCAGCTAGTGGCAGTGAAGACACTGGATTTAGAAGTAAGCAGTCCTTAAAACTGTAAACCTGTTCTTGCATTTTTAGACTCCCTCTTTGTTAATCTTTAAAGGATGATTTTGGCTCGTTTCTTGGTTGGATTAGGGTTTAATGTTCATATCTGTGCTATCAGCAATTGAAAGCAGAGCTGGAAGGTGCAGCTCTTCAGCCACTTAGATGTGAGAGTCTTTCTTTCCTTCAGACTTTGGAAATTGTCACCTGTCCTGAAAATTTATAGCTTGTCTTTGGTTTGGTGGCTACTGTGAGTTAATCTGAAGTATTTATAGCTATTATAGTTGTTTGACAAACGGGTTCAGCCTAATAAGAAAGAAATCAGCAGAGCAGATTAATAGCAGGGAGTCCTTTGTTTAACTTGGCAAGGCTCATCACAAGCCATCAAAGGAAGCAGTCGCTTTGTCAGTAGTATTGAATGGATGAATATTATAAACAAAGAGGTCACCAAGTCTTACAGCCTAGTTTTCCTAAGAAACAGAAGGGCTTGCCAAACAGCTTTAGGACTAGAATATAGGTATTTTGTGTAGTCAAAGCATATGGGTTCATAACTACTGTTCCTTTTGGTATTGGTGAGTTTTCTGAAAATACAGGAAGGAAACAGGTTTTGAAGGAGCCCGGACATGACATGCAACCCATCTGTTTTTCTGAACCATTTATCTAAATCAATTCCATTGCTTCCCAAGTAGAGTTGATAATAGGATGTTGAAAACGAGAGTATTTCAGAACCAATTTTGAAAGGAGTTCCCAGTGGCCTGTTAGAGATGCAGGTATTCTGGCGATAATTCCCCATTCCCAAGTGAGGTATTCACTTAAGGCCCTAGTTCAACAGAGGCTTTACAAGCATGCTTGTGTTAATCTCTGTTACTACAGTTTTGCCTGTGGTTAAATCTAGTAGTGTGTTCTCAATTAAACATGTTTCTGATGTGTCTTCTGCAGAAATAAAGGGCGGACTTGAGGTTAGAGATAATTTCCTCTAAGTAGCTACTGAACTCTGTTCAGGCTGTACCTGTCTGCATCTATTTAGCACAAAGCAAGGCAGTGACTTACATCCTCCTATCAGGAATTGTTTAAGAAAACAGCTGAAATCTTCCACTTGATTAATTCTTAAGAGAGGAGCTGAAGGCACTATGCAAAAAGCAGGATTGTAAAATGTAGTTTTGGGGTTATTGCTCTTCGTCAGCTATTGCAGGGACAATGAGCATTGCAAGTGTCATAGGCATCTTTAATAATATGTGGCCTACTTCCTGAAATATTCACAAGAAATGAAGATATGAAGTGACAGTTCTGGTTGGAAGGTATAAAGGTTATTCTTAAGTATCAACAAGGTGATTTCCCCTACCGGGTTCTCCATCTAGCAAAATAACTGAATTGCTGTGTTTACAGGAAAAAAATATCAAAGCTGTTCTTTCACCCATGCCTTCCTTGCCATCCCACAATAATGATTGGTGTAGATGTGTCTGAAAGTCCTAAACACTTCAGGTGTGAAAAAATCCTGGCTCCTGATGAGGAGCTGGGGAGCGAAGACAGTGATTTATAGGACAACATAAGCATTGCAGAATTCAGAAGCAAGTATACTCTTCAATTTTAGGTTTGATGAGTCCTGTGAGCCCTGCAGAACTGGTGAGCCCCGTAAACCATATGGTTAGCAAGTTGTGCGAATTCCAGTCTGAAACAAATGTAGAAACAGAAGAACTGGTTTTAGCACTTGGTTTTTTACTGCCTGTGCTTACATTAGGATTGTGTTAGAAATAGGAACACTAAACTTTTACAGCTGACAACAGGTGGAGGAGGATGAACAGTAGGACTGTGTTCTGTATGTGCAAGATGCAGTTTATGAGACTTAGAGGTTCTGCTCTTTCAACAACATAACTCATTTAAGTGTGGCCCAGCAGTAGCCCCTTATGGGCAGTCATCAGTCATTTCTGCACACTCAGGGCTGCCAGCGACTCGGCGTGTGTCCCACCCCCAGCCCCTCACTCTGCTGGTCACACATCTGTGCTGGAAGGGGAAGAAGGGTGAACCGAACAACTGCAGTGTCATCCTAGTCCCCTGCATCTCTGGGGAGTGCCTTTCACTGAATTTCGTTTCTCATTTCTTACGCAAGCAGGGAACAACCTCTCTGCATTTCCAGCCTGCACTGCACACTAGCTGTTCAGACATGGCATTTGTCTGAACCACTGCTGCCCTGTCCCCTGCTGTCTCTGCAGGTTGCTAATGTGTTTCTCTGTCCCTTACACTGGCTCAGCTATATGTGACCCTCCTCCCTGTCTGCTAAGTTATGTTGCTCGCTGCAGGTGCCCTTATTCACAGACACATTTAGCTGCAATCATACCAAGCCTCATTTGGCCATCTTGAATGGTATTTTGAGCCAATTCATGGTCATTTGCAGGAAAAGATCCCAAACTTAAGCCTTGCTTTAACCAGGTGACTTGCTTGGAAATTTACTTGCAGGATGCCCAATGTTTACTAAGTCTACCTAGTGGCTGCTGTTGCCTTACCAGCAAGTACCTTGGTGCTTGTGATGCTTTGGATGGTCTTAGAGATCACTCCTTCCTCAGGGGTGACACACCATGACCCAGCAGGACCCTGATCACTTTTGGTGCCTCCTACTAATTCACATGACCCTCCTAAAAGGAGGGTTAGGCAGTAGAGCGCTCTTGTCTATGCTCACCAACTGTATATGTGAATGGAACCACGTGGTCATTGCCTTCAGCCTTCTCTTATAGGAGACAACTGCAACAAAAAAGTCATTCTGGAAAGAATCACAAACCAGTTGTCTCCTAATGGCCAGATTCAGCAGAAGCTACAAGTCACTTACCAGCATTTTTTTATTCAATGTAAGATCAAAACTCAAAGTAAACAGTAGGAGCAGGATGAGCCCTGCTAGTGTTTCTAGATCCCTGGGATAGAATGGAAAAATCCAGTACAATATACCCAGATATCCAGGAAAACACCTCTCCCAACTGGGACTCCATTTGACCTGAGCATGGGAACAGAGTATGTCAGCCCCACATGTGAAGGGTTTTAGTGCCAGGGTGTGCGGAGCTCTGCCCTGCCCAGCACCATCGCTCCAGCTATGGGAATCTGGACACTGCAAAACCTGTATTTTAAAATTGTCACAAGCTGGCATTTTGAGAGCTGCCTCCTCCCATGACTTGGAAGAGCAGCTGATTCCCAGCAAGCCTCAGCACGTGACTAGGCAAATTGCTGCTTTCTTACCCTTTTGCAGCCCTTGGAGTTATGTATGAGATCAAATTGCTCAGACACTTCCTCCTGCACCTCCCACAGGCCTCAATTTAGGTAAGTCCTTGCTGGCATGCAGAGCTGCAGAAGTAGTTTCAGGAAAAGAGCAATCCTGGGCATGAGTCCTGCCTGGCTGCATGGTTAGCACTTGGTTACATCTCTTAATTAAAGCCTGAATGATGATGGACCATAGGGGGTTTTTACTAGGCCTCTTGGGATTTTTAATTTTTTTTTTTTTTTTTTAAAAAGGACAATAGGAAAAAATTGCCAGTAGTCTGCATCAACAAAGTCTGGAAAAGATGATAGGGACAAGCTGCTGCATCTCTAATTTGATCTCAGCATTGCTCCAGGCATCTGGTAATGGAGCAGTCAACATATTAGGTGTTGTCTGATCAGCAAAATGTGAAGGAATGCTAGTGGTTTATCCCAAATATCATTCTTCTGCCTGCTTTATGTGGCTTTAAATATGTATGTGCCTATATAGGGACCATATAGTTAAATTTTTTTTAAAAGGTATGAATTCTCTGGCTTACCATCAAAGTTCAGCCTGGAGTCTGGCTGTTTCGTTTGTACAGACACATTTAAGAGGAGGGAGGCTGATGTTATTTTCAGGTAAATGAGGTGCTCTGCTGTTGCTGGTACCAGGTAGTTTGACAAGGGATAAAGGGTTTTTAATTTTGCAGCCATACCTGTGCTTCATAGAGAAGTTGGGATGAGTTGTGGAGCCAGAAAAGATTGTGATCCTTCTATATGCTTGTTCCGTGGTGAGTGTTTAACATTTATGCTGGTAAGTAAATCTCCCTTATGAAAAGCAACTTTTAAAGGAGAAAGAAAGTCTCTCTGTTTGCAGCCTCAGACCTGACAGCACTTTAATTTTCATTATTATTTATCTGCAGGCACCATTCTCTGTAAGAGAACCCAGTTTCTCTCACACCTGGTGACACATTACGCTGTCAGGAGTCCGTAGGATATGTGTGTTTTAAAAAATTATGTGTATTGAAGTTCTATGGTAAAAGCATCACGTGTTATATTTTAGATGTGTCAACCAAGGGGAAAAACATTAAAAAGAAGGAAGGAAGAAAAAATTACATCAGAGCTGAATAATTCTTATACTTGATTGTTTCACAGTAAAATGTAGTACAGCAAGTGTGTGTAATTTACCTCTTCTTGTTGACTCCCTTTTTAGAACTATCTGAATCATTTCCTGTTAGTGAATAAAATCAAGAGGTTTTCAGGGTTGTTTAGTCTGGGCAAATGGGAGTTGGTGTAGCTAATGTGTTCCAGGAGGTTAACCACTGTGAACTCTCTTGTCTGAGCTGTTTCCCTTTTTTGGGTGGTTTTCTACCCGTACGGTTGCCTTTCAGGTAGCTAGTTATCAGCTGTCTCGCCTGTAATGTGAAAGAAATGAATCTGTGGCAATGTAAAATGTCAAAAACATGTATTGTCTGTCTCTGCTATAGCCAGGGCAGGGGTGAAGGAGAGAGACTTTTCTACAGCAATGATTTTTACTCCCAGAATAAAGACATTCATGCTTTATGTGCAGTAGTTTTTGAAAGGCTCATTTTGTATTCACATAAAATCATGGTAACAGGCTGGGTATTTATCTGTGATTCACATCTTTAACTCAT
>VYZR01089203.1:41410-54685 GCA_013400675.1 Oxylabes madagascariensis
AGTCTTCCTGCCCTGCGGGGTTTCAGTGCCCTAACCGAGTTTCTTATGTACATTTGAATCTCACATACGTGTAATGTGTGGGATAGCAAAGCCCTTATTCTAAAGAACCACATAAGTCAATAGGTTTTGTTTCTGTCATGTCAATGCCTGTACTTCACATTCCAGCACCACTATTCCGTTTTACAAATGCTTTATCGCTACTACCTTGTTCTCTGAAAGATGAAGACGGGGCTTTTTTAGAACTACTGATACAGTATTCTGTACATGAGCCCTTTTTNGGCAGTCTACATGTGTCTGGAGCTGATGTCCATTCCAGTTCCCACCAGCAGCTGTCTCTGCTGGGTGGTGGTGCTTACAGGGACACTGGAGTTGGAGTGATGACCAATACTGCACACTGGCACAATCCTCTACCCCAGATACCTATCCTTGCTCTGTCAGTCCCTGGGTGGGTTGCAGGTTTAGGTTTCAAGGCTGCTAAAATGCCTTGGAAAAATAAAAAAGAAGACCCCCCCCACTTTTCCCTTCCTCTTTCTTCCCCCAGCTTCATATGGTCTGGAATATCCCTCTGGTCATTTGGGTCAGCTGTCCTGGCTGTGTTTCCTGCCAACTTCTTGTGCACCTCCAGGGCCCTCACTGGTGGGGTGGGGTGAGAGGCAGAACAGGTCTTGACTCTGCATGAGCCCTGCTCATCAATAGCTAAAACATCCCCAAGTTATCGACATTGTTTCCAGCACAAATAAAAAAAATAACTCTATCCCCACCAAAAAACAGCTCAGGGTGGTTGTGGGTTTTAATGCTGTGACACAAAACAAATAATTTGTTTTCTTAAGGCACTCTAGAAGTGAGTTTGAGGATTTGGATACTGGGAAAGGGCATCTCCTTGCTTTTTTTACCTCCATTTTTGGAGTGAAGTTCTTTAATTTTTTATTAGTGTAGGACGTCTCATTTCCAAACTCAGCAGGTCTTTAACAGTGTTTGGTTACGCTACAAGACCTGCATTTCTGATTTACAGCTGTTTTTTTCTGTGACATTAATACATCAACAGGGTGTAGCAGAGCTATCTGGCACGGGTGAGACACTATCTTTGTGCCCGCTGCTCTCGTATTGCAAAGTTTATGATGTCTGTTGTAAGTCCCTTGAAAACTAAAAGCTTTTGAGAAATGTTGAGATGTCTGTTCCTTTCTTTTGTACCCTGCACACAAATCACCCACCCAAAGATAAAACTGGAGTCTAAGGAATCATAATTTAATCTTCTCTTGAGATAGCAATCTGCTTCAGCAAGTCCTTCAAATGTCTCTTGCAGGAGCCTGCTGACCTTCTCTGAATGACATATTAAAGAACAATAGAGCCAGCAACGATGCCTCTGGAGCTGCTGCAACTTTGAGGTCAATTAATTGTCACTTAGAATGATATATCTGAATTCACCATTAGTTTCTCAGCCTACAGGGGACTGGGGGCAGGCATGCTTGCCTTGTACACGGCTTAAAGACCTTGATGCCCTTGATGCTGAAGCAAAGACGAAGGGCAGTATCAGACAGTCAACTTTATAAACAGAGTCTCCCGTTGATTTCAAGGAACTTTATGCTTCTTTCCTGATGATGAGAGACCTGTGTGAGAGCCTGGACATGGTGCTGTGTGCGCAAGCAGCAAGCTGGTGTCCTGACCATTTAGCCAGGTGATGGGGTGCAAGCTATTGATTCAGGATCCCACTGAAGATGGGCATTTGCCCCTTTTTTTCCTTAGCAAGCGTTTAGAAACTCACAAAGCAAATACACAGCCCAATCTGAGCAAATAAGGTTGTTCTCAGGGATTTCTCAATACTGGTTAATGCCTAAACATGGTTGAAAAACTCTTCTTGGAGACACAGACTCATATATAAATAAGGTGGGGGATTGGTGACTTTTTTCCCCACAAGAAAAGCACAATTTATTAGGTCCATAGAGCAAAAGGGTGAACCTGCACTGTCTCAGCTTATCTCCCTGGACTGTTTCTGGGTTCTGTCTCTAGACAAATAGTGGCTGCTCCATATGTACTGTTCTTCTTCCAAGCTACCTGACTGACCCAGCTGGCTTCCTTTGAGAAAAGAGTTTAAGCATGGCCTGGGTGCAGCCCCCAGGGCTGTTGCCTGCTGGCAGCGGTACACATGGGGTCTGGCTCCCTCCTGTCTCTGCTGTGCCATCACCTTTCCCTGCCCTCTTGAAGCCTGCCATGAGCCCAGGTCTAGGGTGAGCTTTGCTGACTTTCCTGGTAAATGCAGCAGAGGAAAAGTAGACATTACTGTGATTTTGGAGCCTCCTGTGCAGGAACTGCAGTTGAGAGGATGAGATGGAGCATCCAGTCAGCTGTGTCTCCCAAAGATTTATCTATCTGACTACTTGCTATGCAAAAGGAGCCTGAAAGAAGTTTTAATTTTACTCACCTGTTTGATTTCTGCACAATCCTGGGACATTGATGTTGGAGTAACAGCTCTGGCAGTTTCAGCTTCTACTTAGAGCTTTTCTTCAGAGGGTATATTTTATTACATCAGTTTTTTAACTGCTGTATTTTCAATACTTCTGATGTCTTAATATCACAGTGTATATACATTGAAGAAAAAGGCCCAAGTTTTATGGGGGTGCAGAAAAATTGGGAAGGATCTAGGAGCCATCTGCTTGTTGGAAGTCAATCAGTTATTTTAACTTTATTTTGGAGTAGATGTTGAATATCTAGTACAGAAGGGGATTGCAATGGTGATTCACTGAAACATGATTTAAAATAGACATTGCAGAGGAATGCAGTGTTCACTGTCAGTGTTCACAGTTCACTGTCCATGGTGTCTCTGCCGTGGTGGGTACTGCAGCCTGTGGCAACTCCAAGAGGCTGTTGGGGACCAGTGTCAGATCAGCCATCCCTTGGGGTTTCCTCTCCTTGCTGCCTTAGCAGAGACCAGCAGCTCAGCCGGCTTTCTCTGACACAGAAATACTTCCAGGCTTCAAAATTAGCACTAATAGTTTGTTGTCACACATTTGTCTCATCTGCTGCTACAGCCTTCAGAGGTGAGTTAGACTGGGCAGAGCCAGAAAACAAAACGTCTGCTTCACTAGCTAGTGAGCAAATGGCTTATGGTGGAGCTGTGCCAGATACATCTATTTTTTTCTACCCCCAGAAGTGCTGAGGCTGCTCAGTTACCCTCCAGGTCAGGAAGAGAAAAACTGGCTTAACAACAACAGCCACTGATGCCTTGTCACCACAGAGAGGGCTGTGACATGAGGGATGCCACCCATCAGGCAGGAGGTCATGCTTGTATCCCGTAGCCAACACCACATAACTGTGACACTTGTTCTGATTGTCCAATGGAGCAGGCAGTGGATGGTGATTTTGTCAATATTAATGCAAAATGATATTTTGAGACATTTGGCAAGAGCTAAGTGCCACTTGTGAAGAGTGTATCAAAATGAAAGATGAGAAACCTTTGGGGTTTTATATTTTTAAAAAGTGGTGAAACAGAGCAGTTGGAGTTCTCTAAAATATTTTGCAATGTAACACATATCAAATATTTACCAGATTATTTTTTAAATTCAAGTAGAAGTTGTGAATCCTTCTAATGATTCTGAAACTGCATGTTTGACAAATAAACCCTTCATCCAAAAACTTCACTTGACTGTCTTGTTAGCACTGTAGTATGTTTGCACTGCTAACAAAATCATCCCACTCACTAATCCTGATGCTTGCCCTCTGCCATTTTCTAAAGTGGCAGCTCAGTTTGAGAGGGAAGCAGAAGTGAAGATAGTTCAAGTTAAGTCTGCAGCAAGGACAGAGCTGCACAAAACCAAATCCAGGCTAGAACTCTGCAAAAATTTGCTGTCCTACCGGCTTGTTATTCTCCAGAAGTACAGTCTTAGGACATCTGAATTTGCTTGCTGAACCATTTTGGCTAAATACAAAACAAAACTAGTAACTTGGCATTGGTTGAAACATTTCCTTTTGACATTTTCAAAACAAGATCAAGGTAAATTCTTATTTTGAAAATGCCATTCCAGTTGAATTAATGCGAGTTTAAACTGAAGCAAAGTCAACCCCCCCCAATAAATTATAAATTTCTATAACTGGAAGATACCCATCCTTGGTCCCTGGCTAGGGAATCTGAAGGGTTATTATTGTCTCAGTAGGACATCTGATGGCAGCACAGCCCTCCTTGGTGTGGTGATGCTTGCTGTTTGCCACAGCTCCTTATCGGTGTGGACAGGTAGGGCAGGCGTCATCTGTGGGCCCTGGGGAAGGGTCAAACAGGCCCCAAGCCAGTAGCTGGACCAGAGCTCGTGTTTTCAGCCAGCATATTTATGCAAAGGGAGCTTCCAATTCCTTGAGGAAACGTAAGTGTTGAGAGTGTCCAGACAACCTGGGCAAGCCTTTGTAGTGGTGGTGTCACCCAGGTGCTCAAGAGGAAAAGATCTGAAGAGGCTCCATCACAAAAGATGCCCTCAGGAGAAATTCTTACGTAGAAGCGCCCTTCTCTCCCTGGAGCCAGATTGGGCAGTGGGGAGCTGCACCTGATGGTGTCTTCCAGAATTTTGCGGCTTTTTTTCCTGTATCTTATTGTAGCCCTACTGCTGCTGCAGCATTCAAAGTTGGAAACAAACCCACCAGCCTCCCAAGCCCTGTCCCTGAGTACTCCTGCCTTTCCCAGGGAGCGGGATCACTCTCTGCAGATGTGATCATATCCATTAATCTCATTTAGAAGTCCATCATCTTTCCCTAATGTCATTCTTTCTGCAGATGCTTCTCCATGTTTTTCCATAGTGGTTTCAGCCAGGCCACAGCACAACAAGGAGTCAAGAAATGTAGCTGTTCTCACTCAAAAATTTTCATTTTTGAGTAATAGGAGCATTTAAAATTCATATGCAAGCAGACATGATATGGCAAAGCCTTTTTTATGCCATACCGCACTGAAATTTTGGTGGCGTTTGCCCAAATACGATCGTAATTCAAGGAAACAAATGGGACCTGTACTGAGTGCAGGAGTCTCTCCAGCCACTGACCAGTCTCCCTTTGCCCTCAGCCTGCAAAACAGGTACAAGTTCTGTTGCAGCTACCCCAGCAAACCTTTGCATTGGAATTAAGAAAATTTTCTAAGGAGCTTAACAAATTTTCCCCCAGTCTCTGTGTTAGGAATAATGGGAATACCATGGTAACAGCTTTCCCTTGCAAGAAGGAAATAATATTTTGATGGGGGCTGCTATAGAAGATGGAAGCAAAACTGATACAAATCCTGGGATTTTGAAATGAACTTAGTAAATTATAGATAAATTTTCTCTGGAATGCATTATATCGTTATCTCTCTTCCACATATTTTATCCTTTTATAGATTTTTATAAAAGGAATAAAAAAACAGGATGCATGGGACAAATAAAACAATAAAAATTGTTTTTTAAAAGCAATAATAAAAAATAATAGTTGATAATTTTCATCTACAGAAGGACAAGATTTAAGGATTCTGCAAAAGACACTGAGATTGTTAAAAAGAAATGAAGAACAACCCAACCTTACTGTGATCCCTAGCTACTGTAAATCTCTTGCAGTTTGAGAAAACAGATGACAAAGTCTCTTCACAGATAAGAAGAGCTTATTTGAAAACAAAGACTACAGACAAATCATGGACATTAAAGGTTTTTAATTATTCTGGTACCAACTAAAGAAAATAACTGAGAAAAAAAGGAGGTTTATTTTCTGTAGAAATAGTGAAGAACTGTTTTCCTACATAATTTGAATAAAAATCCTGCAGAGGCTAGTGAAGACATCATTGAAGGAAGTAACAAAGCTCCAGTTTCTCATTCAGGGCTCCTGAGCTGTTTTACCACCTGTTGTGGGCTTAGGACTATCCACTTTGCAGTTGGAAGGACTGAAGAGTGGAGACATTGTCAT
Organism: Oxylabes madagascariensis; assembly: GCA_013400675.1. Lineage (NCBI taxonomy): Eukaryota > Metazoa > Chordata > Aves > Passeriformes > Timaliidae > Oxylabes > Oxylabes madagascariensis. The sequence continues at coordinate 47,312 of VYZR01089203.1, forward strand.
TGCATTACATGGTGACAGTTCTAGGGGTGTACGCAGTCAGGTTCATGAAGCTGTATCCAGTTTTGATACAAGTGCCAAATGTATTCTCATGGTAATCTATAAAAAGGGAAGGGATGCAGATGTTTTCATCCTCCAAATCTTTGTGAGTAATGGAGTATATTAAGATAATAATTGTTTAGGTGTTTTTTCACTGTCATACCTAATGAACTGAGGCACAGACAGGCTTTCACAAAACCTGGAAGTTGGCCTGCTGTGCTAACCAATGCATTCTCCACAGAGAAAAGGATTTTACAATTGCTTTGTAAGGGTTGGTTTTGTTGAAAGTTCAGAGTTAGTGACAAAGAAGTACTAGAAGAGGTCAGATAAGAAAGGCAATGCAGTCTTGAGTTGTTACAGGACTCCTGATAAGCAGCAAGGAACAAAGCTTTCCAAGAAGTATGAAAAAGGATGCTAGGAGTTACTAGCTGGACAATGTGCTTTGAAATACTGAACGTCTGTCTTGTTGGCACACTGAACGAAGGAGTCTTTTATCTCTCAGACCCACTGGACTAACATAGAAGAAACACAGGACTAACCTTTAGCCCTGAGGCCAAGTCACAGATTGGTTTGCACCTATGTTGCTTATTGTGAGCTCTATCCAGAGCGCACCTGGTGCATCCAGCCCACGTAGAACTTAACCATGAATCTTCTTGGGGCCCCATGTGGTGTTCCAGTAGCCCTGTGGTAAAGGCATGGTGGGGTTTATGTTTTTCTTTTCTATTTGGAGTTTTTTCTTTTCTGTTGGAGCGATGGTTTTATTTCATGAAGCTGAAGATGCATGTTGCATGACTTGGGGCATGGAATGAGGCTGTAAGACCCAAACTGAATACACAAAACCTGGTAGGATAACATTACAAAGATGCATGGAGCACAGACAGCCATACCTGTTGTCTTCTCCATACTTTGGGGGAGCACTCCCCAGAGTGATTTATTCCCAGGAAGATGCTGAGGCACTGGTTCAGGAAGAGCTGACTGGAGCAAACAAAGCCAGAATCAGACAGAGCAAAAAAGTAAGCGCTGGGGGTCAAGGCTCTCATGACTGACTTCACTCTAAGTTTAGCCAGAAAAAGGGGGAATAGGTTGTAAATAGTTAAACATACATGATCAGGAAAGAACAGCTGTTTTCATCACTTAATTTGGTTTTGTATTCACAGAAGGGGTAAAGAAATGCTTCTTATCAGAAGAGGTTGGGATCACTCAGTGCTGGTCTGGAAGCGTCTGATATGAACTAAGGATGACCAGTGCCACACCAGCTCGAGCCCCAGAGCCAAGCCCCAGCTAGTTTTGCCAGGAAAGAGTGGGACTGCCATCACCCCAGCTGAGTACAGCCCCCAGCTTGAGACCTGTGAAAACACATGTGAGCGTCAGCCTTGGACAGGCAGCACGTGGGTGCAAGGTGGGCACCCTGGGGGTACGAGTGGGAGGCAGAGTCAACCCAGTCCACCAAGACTTGCCTTCGCCACCCAGACTCAGCCTTGGCCTGCATTTACATCTGATTTGGAAAGGGGGTGGCTAGAAATGGCTGTTGGGTGCCTGACATGAATTATCCCAGTGGGCTGCTTCCCGGTAACTTGGAAAACACCTCTACTCTAGTTGGGCAAGTGGTCATGGGGCCAACACAGCCTCTCTGCCTTCTTCATAGTGCCTAAGTCAGGCTTTGAGGATTTACAGATTGCAAGATACTAGAAATAAAATTTGTGATGGAATGCCAGTTATTTGTGCATTCCTATGCAGCTCTTAAATTTACACTTGCCCTGATTTGGTATGGTTGCAATGCAATGAGAAGGTACAATGTCCAGTGATGTAATGAGAAGGTACAATGTCCAACAATTTTCTTTCTTATTTTCTTCACATACAGTGCTGTGAGCTTTGTGGCAGAGCTAACAGAAAAGCAAAAGCCAGAAGGAAAGCAAATCCACTACCTTAAGAATTAAAAAAAAAAAAAAAAAAAGGATTGATACATTATAAACAGCCTTAAAGCAGATTTCTAGTGGGCAGATGGTAAGAGACAGTTTTTGTCACTCAGAATGGTAGTGGTTAATTGTACACAAAAGATAAGAGAATAACAGATGCATTCATCAGTTAATTGGCTTTTCTATTCAAAGACAAGAAAAATTGTAGCGACTTAAAGTAGGAGTTGTATCCCTGTTACAATAGGAAAGGGCTTATTTGGAAGACACCAAGAGTAGAAGGAGGTATTAAAGATGTCTCTTAAGCAGATGACAGAAAGCAATAACTGGCTATATCTGCTGAAGTTTTCCATTTTTGTTGTTCTGTCATGAAAAGTCAGATCCCTGTTGATGCAAGAGGATGAAATGTGTTTGTTAATTATGTTTGAATAAGATAACAAATTGTGATCTCAAAGCCATCTGTAAATGTAAAACCAGGTGGCTGAGCAGCAGAATGAAGATCGTAAATAGAGGATCATAAAAATTTGGGGTGTAAGAACCACTTGTATGCCTGGTCTGTTTATGAAAAAATACAGTAAAGACTTTCTATATTTATAGGCTTTACCTTGAGAACAGAATTTCTCGGGATCCCCTTTTGCTCTTTGGCCCTTGTTTTTATCAAAAAACCTAAGTTTTTTGCAGGCTGCACTGTGAGCAAATTCTCCCTGAGGTGACCTTTCTTTCAGTATGGCCAGGTATGTTATTACCCCCGTGTGATCTCCCGTGCTTTGCCAAAGATGCCACTTGAGCCCCTTTGTGGAACATTGATGTGGCTCCTCTCCACATTTAGTGTCATATATGCACAAGTGTGGCAGGACATGAGACCTTGACACAATCAGTTGTGAGGCTCATGAAAAATGGTGCTTCATATTTCTCGGTTTCTTCCTCTGACCTAGATTTTAGGACTCCCCCTCCTGCTTTGGTTTGGGTTTGTTTTACTTATTCCTGGAAACCTGCTGCGATGATCTGAGCTACGGAGGAATGCTTGTCCTTCCAAATCTGAAGTCAAAACCCATTTTCTGCACTGAGTGTGTTTTCTCAGTTTATCCTTCTCTCTTTTTAAAGACACCAAAATTAACTAATTGAGATGAGACCTTACACACCATAACCTTTCATAATACGGAATTAATTCTTTTCTGTAACAAGTGGGCAAATCACATAGAATGGGAAGAATTACTTAAAGAAGTGAAAAATACTGTTTTTCAGGAACATTTGTGTAATTTTTTTACATGAAGTACAGATTCACATTTTTTAGAAATCCATAAATCTTGCCCCCAGATATTTCTAGTCAGCAAAAACCATTTCCATACACTTGCCAAATTTGCATTCAGTTCATATGTTTGACATGTATATATGAAGTATAAGAATGCAACCAAAATAAGTGTATACATGTTCCCTTTGTGAATATGATGTGCATATGTGTTAAAGATCTGTTATCTTTGTTACATGAAGTATATTACTGCAAACCTTTCCTCAGGGTTATTACTTTAACTCGTAAACAAACAGGTAAAACTGGGTAAAATTGGGTTGCAGTTAGAGCAGAAAAAGATAGAAGTCAGTGTCATTCAATTGAACTTCTTGGGTTTGCAAACAAAAAAGTGTTCCTCTGCAGCATTTTAACACATGCTTTGGAAAATAATCTGTCTTCATGAATGCTGAGAGGCAGTGATAGCCAGACATAACTTGCAAGAATCTTGCTCTGTGTATTGCATGCATCTGCAAAGCTTGTATTATTGCAGCCCCTCCCTGAAATGAGGAGACATTTAACATTGCCATGGTTAATGTTAAATAAACAGTGCTGGAAAGCAGTTTTTAGAGTGAGCTCTGGAGTTTGATATGGAGGAGTTATAACTGTAAGAAACTTCAGGCTGTTTCTAATATAGCATTGCTGTACCTTTAACCACAGCAGAAGCTTGTACCGCTGGATCATGTACATGTGTCAAAAGTAATCAGAAAATTGGAGCTAATTGCATCATCATGTGAAAGGGTTACAGGAAAAGCATGAAGGTTTGAGATGGAGTAAAACCTGAAACTTTGAAGGGATTTGAATTTTTGCCTCATTGTGGAAAGTCCAGCCTTCCAACATTTATCATAGTTTCTTGGAGTTATATAAGGTGTTTTCCCTTCTGAAATGCATGAATTAATTGATCAACCCAAATTTCAGTTTAATTAAGCTTTCACTTGTGACTTACTCTTTGATGTGTATAAATATATTCTGTATAACATCAGCTTTTTTTCATGCTGATTTTGAAGTCCTTTAAAAGTAAGATGGAGATGCCTCTAATTGAGGCATTGGCTCTGTATCTCCAAAGTATTGTGCCTCCTAATTATTTATTACTTCCCTCTAGAGAACTATCAAAGTGGTATTCTGAAAATCTAAAATTCTGAATTTTTGGAATACACACTTTATAAAAAAAATGTTGGAAAGCGATTTGCAAGATTTCTTAAGCAATCAGAGCCCTTTGGGATGATTTCTGAATTGGCCGTTACAGTACATGACACGCACAATGAAGTTAAATTGTCATTATTAAAAATTAGCAAGTAAAAATGAGGCAGAAGCATCTATGTGGAGTGTCTTATTGCTGCAAATTCAGAATCTGAAATGCCTGTCACATCTCCAGCTCATTATGACCCGAAATGGGAGAGCGCCTGGTACATCTGCGAGAACAATGCCTGGTGACTGCTGGCGCAAGTGGACTTAGCTGGTGCAGGGTGTGCAGGGTGCCAGCAGGTCTTTATCCTCGATGTCACGTCCCACATTGCCTCCTGACAGCTGGCACAGGAGGTCATCATCGTCTTTGCAGCACTTTGTCTTCATTTGTATTGAAAGCACTGAGAAGCCTCATTATTTTTGAGGAGGGCATTTTCACGGGCGGCTGGTTGTTGCCCATGCACTGCCTATGGGACCAGGGTCTTGTTTTCCATGCTTGTGGTCAGCAGCTCCTTAGCTGTCTGCAGCAGGGAGGCATGGGCACAAGGCCAGGGAGCGTCTGGCATTGATAGGGGTGTGTGAAGTGGGTTGGTGGGACCCCCTTTCCTGGGTCTTCATTCCAGTGTCACAGATGCGGTGGAGGTGTTAGCATCCTCCAGTGTGGGTGATGGTCTTCATTCCATGTGGGTGGTAGGGCTTGGAGGGATTTGAATACTCAAACTCAGTGGAAAGTTCACAGGAACAGAAAGAGATACATCTTACTCATCGTACACACTTCTCTCCTCCTGTTGTCAACTCTGAAACAAAAATTATTTAGATCTTGGAGTTAGTACCCACAAAAATTGTATTTTCCCCAGCCTTGTTTTCAGGAATAGAAAAATCATTTTAACAGGGACATCCAGCAAAACCAAAGCAAACACCTGGCAGGGACACTGAAAGCCTGTCAGTTTAAGTTTGGCAAAGCACTAAGCAGCTGAGGGCGGGTGGGAGGCAGCACCCAGCTGCTTTTCCCAGGAAGGACTTGTGCCCGACCCAGTCCAAAAACCTCCTGCAGCTGAGGTGATGCTTGCAAGACAAGCAGCACTGCTGTGAAAGTTTCCACTTACCTGGGTGACGAACCCCAGACCTTGCTTCTCTTTCTTGTAATGTGCCACATGTGAAAGGCTGCCTACAGGACATAGGTATTTACTTCAACCTGTTGCTCACCAGAGAAATTTCAGACTCAGCAGTACAGGTGGACTCAAACTGAGCTCACCTCCATTCATCCGTGCATATGTAAACAGGAAAATAATGATTAAATGGAACAAAAAACCCACCCAGCTTGGCTTGACAGAGTTTGCTTGAGCGTGTGTAGGGAAGTGGAGGTGGGGGAGAGGATAGGGGGGTTGTTTTGCAGGGATGGTGCTGGGCAGAAAGCAGGCAGCCGCGTTTGCAGCAGCTCACTTTAGTGAGCACAATGCACACAATTACTGAAGTAAGAGATGTCAGTGAACAAATGCATTTGGCAAACTATTTGTGCTTAATGTATGCTGATTTGTGAAGTCTCCGATGGTTTTCTTTGTCCCTTGGGAAAAAGGATTGGGGGGGAGAAAGAAAGTGTCCAGTTGCCATGACAACAGAGCAGGGCTGAGGAGAGATGAGACATCATATTTTCTTTTTTGATGCTCTGTATAAAATTATGTAGGTAGTTACACATGTACTGATTTGCCATGCGGCAGAGCAACTTCTTTTTAGGACACTGCATATCATGGAACACCATACTGATCCCCTTTTAGAGCAGAGACACAAATGTATTGACATTTTGCTGGGAATATTGCTGGAGAAATTACAGCAGCAGGAACGAAAGAGGGCGTGACAGCAGCCCTGCTCTCCTTTAAGGAACAGAATAAGAATCAATTAACAAGTTGCCAGTGGAAACCTGGCTATAATTATAGCTCTATTATGCTGGCCGTGTTGTTTTTCCATAGAAAATACAATTTTTAATTAACTGGTGGATTTGGCACTGACACCCACGCACTCCCTGGCAGGAACAAAGTTGGTGTTTCCCTGCTCAGGATTGGCACTTTATTGTAACTAAACGTGCCAGTAGCACCCACAGAGCTGCCCTTAAGCAGGATGATCTGGGCATGGTTTTCCCAGTCTGGAGGGAAGCAGGTGTAACTCTTCTCCCCACATGTATTTTGCAGATAAGAAAGCAAAAGATGTTTTCCTTAGTGGAAATGTTATCCTTCCTGGAGGGTACCTGAACTGACTGGTCAGATGGGGGGATGGAGGGAAGGAACAGCTGGTGTTTCTGGGGGAAGAGGGGGGTGGATTTCTCTCAGTGCCCAAAGGCCGTGTCCTCCACGCGGTCCAGGAGAGGCTCGGTGCAGGAGCTGGGGGAGTACAAATTCTGGCCAATTGCCTGAACAGTACTGATTTTGCATTGTCAGGAGAGGGTAGGGAGGAAGCCTCTGCCACCTAGACCTTACCAAGATACCCATATGTTAAGTATGTTGGGATTTTTTTTTCTTCCACTTCTTTGCCTGCCACTTTTTCTGAAAGGCAATGCGGAATTACTTGGGGGAAGTAAGAATGTTTCAGCTGTGGAGAACATACTGCTTTTAAAATGCAAATGTGTTATACATGTATACACCAGGCACTGCTGCAGCTTTTCTTCTGGCACCATTGCCCTGAGAGCAGTTCAGTTTTTGAGTGTAAGGCAAAACCAAGAGGGGTTTTCCTACAGAAATGCATTTCACTGAGTAGCGTGTTTCTAACAGTGACCTGTGTGGGGTGCTCAGGGAATGAGTCTAAAATGGAGGATGTTTTTAAAGCAATCTTTCTCAGTGGTATATTCTGCCTGCTGCTGGCAGCCAGCAGCTTGGGAGTTTCCCAAGCTGAGTGTCGTGTGTAGTTTGGAGGTCTGTAACGCATGAAATGCTTTACTCTCTGAAATGCTCTGACAAACCTCTC
>VYZR01089203.1:57718-78332 GCA_013400675.1 Oxylabes madagascariensis
TTTTTTCACACTGAACGATAAAAGGTCAAATTTTCTTGTGGTCCCTTGCGTGAGGTTTCTGGCTTTTGATAGGCAGTGTCAGGTGTTACCATAATAAAGCATAGGAAAGTTACTTAATTACTGTAATTTAATTTGAAATTATCAAGGTTTTTTGGTATTCATTGCATCTTTAGTTGGTGTATTTTAATGAACTTCAATGATAGGATAAATGCCTCTTGGGTCATTGCGATATTAAGTCCATGAACCCTGTCTGCAGGAAGGTATGGCGTAATTATTTTTTGCTCCTGTTATGTGATGAATTTTGTACCTTCAATTAGGAAACAGAAGAATCTGAATTATATCTGTGAACAAATGGAATTAGAGCTCCTCAGGCTGCTGTGTTCTCTGGGAAGACAGCAACAACATACCAGAGAGAAGAGGGTTGGTGAAAAATGCCTTTCAAGGAGACAGGAAAGATAAATGCCAGGAGAGAGGGCAGCTAGCCTTTTTACTCTGGGGAATTTTCCAAATGAGTCCAGTTTGCAATGACCATCCAGCAATTTAGACATCAAGCTAAAGTAAATTGGTTTAGTTTATTATTTACCAAAAGCTGCAGCTCAGGGTAAAACAGAGCCACAGAATTGGTTCAGTGTTTTCAAAACTGATTATGTTGATATAAACTAAATGATACAAAAAGGTAAAAATATAAAAAAGAAAGTAAATTGAATCCTTTTTTTTTGTTCAAGTGAAGGACTTGAATAGAATGGAATTTTTTTCCTGTTTGGTTGGGGAAGGTTCAGCCAGAAAAGAAGAACACAATAAAGCTCTCTTTAGCCGTTTTGGTTTCTCTTCCCTCCAAGATAGTCGCCCTTTTAGGAGAAGGCTGGGTTACCTGTCTACCTGGAAAAACCAATGTACACAAATATATTACAAATGTAGTACCCACATCCATCAGTCTTATTCCACTCTGGCAATTCGTTGTTGTTAAGGGAAGGGCTCATGATCTCATTCTTTTTGCTTGTCTTCTGACTTTTCTTTCTCAGTTGAAAAAGCATTTCTCAAATCATACTGATGTCAAAATTGAGACATTCTGTTGCTTTGCACGTATAGTATTGTCAGCTGATCAACATGAAATTTTCTTCTATAAATCTAGCTATAAGTAAATGTATACGAATTCCTGGAAAACATTGTACTGTAACAGTGGAGTGCTGTAAAGCACCATAAAAATTCTTCAGCAATGTGCAATCTAGAGGAGAGACACTGTGTTAGACTGAAGCTGTCTGATCTGGATGTTATCAGAAAAAAATGTTGTTAACAAATGGCTAACCCTGAGATACAGAGATACGGTATTTTGCTGTGCAGAGAGGTACTTCGTATGCATTCTTCTCAAAAATCTGGCTCAGTGTCAAAACGCCTTCCTGCTCTTTCAGAATAGAAACTCAAACAGGTATAGCACAAGTCTGTGACAATCTCTTGGAGGCTTTACTCCTAGGAAATGTTTTGCTCCCCAAAGGTTAGTAGTTACTCTTGTGGGGGGCGGGGGGCTGTTTCAGAGGTTCTTGTAACCCCTTTCTCTGCTCAAGTGATGTTCAAATTCCGGAGCCCAGTGGTGTCTGGCATGGTTCTGATTCTGAACAACAATTGGTTGTGCTGCAAGTTTTAAACATTTCATGTAAGCAAATGTAAGCAATCAGCTGCTGAAAAACATGCTTCTATTTTCCATATCACAAAATGAAAGAGTAGTTGACTCTCTGTCCTCATTTTTGTTTTCCTTTCCACAGTTGTGGATTTGTGCTTTGTCCACTGGCCAAGTCTGTGTGGTTCTTGGCAGGCTGCTCGGACATTTTTCTACTGAGCTTTTATCAGAGCATCTTAGTCTGGGTTATACATGAAATAATGCAGAAAGGCTCAATAAAGAGAAACCTTTACTACAGCCTTTAATTAACGCTGTGTGCGTGTGTGTGTAAGTGACAGGCAATAGTCGAGCCGCAGATGCAGTGTTTCATTTTGATGCTCTATTGCTTTTTTGCTCTGCAGTGACAGTAATAAATAGATGCAGGCAAGCATTTTAGATTTCATTACTGCCTGAAATGCCTTTACTTTTTGGCTTGCCCCAGTTCATTTATGAGGCATCATCATGCTCAAATTAGAAAGAAACTAAGCTGTGTGTCACTGCTGAGAATTATTGGATTATTCAATTACTGTGAAGGGTGTTCACAGAATAAAATATTCAAGAAATGTTGAAGGAAAAATCCCTAGATAACCTAGCTACATAAAGGTTACATGTTCAGGCATGGTTATAGTCCAAATGTAAGGCAGGAGGGTGAGAGTAGGGCAAGGGGCAGCTGCAGGGGTGTGCATTGTGGCTGGTGTTATTTGGAGTGATGAATGCTGCCCTGGCCCTTCTGGTGAACTGTCACTGTGATTTAACAGAGGAGGGGAAAGAGGTTCATGAGGCATTCCGGGATGAGATCTCCCCAACAGTTTACAGGGCTGCTGATGGGTGCAGGGTGGTGTTCCCAGCCAGCCAGGCCTGGGGACCAGGGAAAATCACATAAGACTTCACTGATTTCTTTGTCACCTGGCAATTCGGGGAAATGGAAAAGAAATGGCACATGGATACCTTCAGTGCACTTCACTTTAGAAAAGGAACCCTTTTCTTTAGCTGAATGACTTTAAGGCAGGAGCTAGTCACAGTTTCCATGCTGAACTGAGCTCTGGGTTACCTAAAGCTGAATATATAAATTATTTATGTTGCCGGGCCTGCATTGGCATCAAGCATGGGATTAGGCTGTTTTGTTCATGTGTAGGCTAGAGTCACTGGTTTGAACCAAACATAACCTTATTAGGATTATGTCTGTACTTGCACTTCAGACTTTGACCATCTTTCTCCTAGGAAATCTGTGTTTGTTTTATTTTAACCAAAATGCCTTCATGGTAATAAACATTCCTATTTAGTCAAGAATTTTAGATAACTGAGAATACTCTGGATGGTGAAAATTTGCCTTCTGTTGTCTAACAGACAGTAAAGTAGTGGGGTAAGTCAGTCAACAGCAAAATAAGTATTACAAGAAACCAAAGCATGAATTCATTAATTTTAACGATAATGTTGCTGTTCTACACCAAGCTTAAGTGAATATAAATGTAACTTATTGAAGAGTTACTGGCAAAAACCATCTGTGCAGGTTTTTTGAATCACATCTGTGCTTAAACTAGCTCTGCATTCTAAGAAGCAGCAGCAGCAGCAGCAGCAGCAGCCGCAGCAGCAGCAGCCGACCTTCAGCTGACTCCCAGCAGCATTTCCCCTTTCAGCAGCAGCAAGGAGCGGCCAGTGGCTCTGCCGTGGGTGTTTGGGATGGTGGTAATACGTCAGACCTTTTATTTTTACACCTAACATGGTCTTCCCATGTTTGTTAACAGCGGGTGGTTTGGCAGGATGGTTCAGATTCAATGCTTTGAGCGGAGAAGTGGTGAAATGAGCTAATTCTTAATAAGGCTAGTCATCCCTTCACTGTTATTTGCAGTACTGTGGTTAATAGGGACTCAGTCCAAGAAGTTGAAAGAATGAAACAAAAAGCCCATTGTCTCCGCAGTGATGAAGGTAATTAAAAGAGAATGGGACTGAGGGGTTCCATATGATGCAAATCGTTATCTTTGGGATTTTCTTACACCTCAGACCTTTTCCCCCAAATGAAGTCAACAAGTATTTCTGCTCTATAAATTTGGTTCACAACCTGGTGATGGCTTTTTTGCTCATCAAGGAGTGCAAAAGGTTTTTGTTATGGTCGCTGATTTTCCAAGAAATCTTAATATTTGCAGACATCTGCATTCATTTAGATGCACAGAAGGAAAAAGACGATTTCATCTTCCTTCTTTATTTGTGATGGATCTCTGGTTTTGTTTTTTTAAAAAAATGCACCCAGGGAACAGATCCTTAGGGAAATCACCGGAAACAGTTCCATGTTAAATTTATAGATCCAAATATGTTATCCTTGGCCTTTCTTGAAATGCTCCAGTGGGATGTCTACATGAATATCTCCAAAGGTAATAATACTGATGAAGTTAAAGTGATATGGAAAACGGGCTGGTGTAATTATTCATTAAAAATTTTTAAAGCTGCTGTGAGCATTGAATCCCAAGTCATGCTAGCAGCTGCAAGACAAAGCGGGAGACATGCCAGTTTCAAGAGGTATAAACGATGTTTATTTGACTGAGAATGACATACGTCAGAGTTGTCAGCATCTTCTGAAGGATCTTGAAGTCAGACTACTTGCATTTTCTGTTACAATTATTATTAAACTTGACTCAAACGGGCAGAGATCATTAAATATATTTTTAATGCTGCTCCCACCCCCACACACTTCCAAGCCAAGGTCAGAGGCCAGCCAGATAGCTGATTAGTTCATCTCCCACCCTGCTGCACAGTGTATTAGAGCGGCACTAATATCCATGCTAAGATTAGTAGCAAGCCACTTTTAATCTTAACTTGCAGTTGGGCACGTCTGACCTATAAAGCGTAGGTGATGAGAAGTGATGTCAGATTTAGTGGTTTTCCTCTGCTAGAGTGGAGATTGTCAATTTTGTGGCATTTAAAACTGTTTCTTCTCTGCTGGGAGCGATGACTTAAGGCAGCAACTAAAGTCTACGAAAATGCAAACTGACCTGCAAATACTCGTCAGCAACCAGGCAGTTCCCAGGCCTTAGAAGTGAGCATGTTAAAGGAGGAGGCAGTCCACATCCTCTAGGGCAAGGAAGTGACTCTCTCTGCTTGTGAGGATTAGGTTTATCAGGGCCATTAAATTCTGATGTCAAATGTGACTTTTAAGACATGATTTTTTGAATCAGCATGTCTGTGGAAAAACTTTAAAGCATCTCAGATACAAGCAAAAATGCAGAAGGTGTGTTTTGACATGACTGACTTAAAAAAAGTCATGTGTCACCAAACTAATAACGACATTAGATACATTTTTTTAATGTTCATTTTGCAAAATATTGCTGTATAATCCTATGACCTTGCTTCTTTTCCAAAATATCACCATGGAACACATGATAAAATTTCATCCTGTTACTTGTTTAATGGCATCACCTGAGTATATGGCAATGGTTCTCAGTGTGCTACTAGGACTGAATGGTTTGTCAGTAATATGTCCACTCTTTAGTTCAGTCTTGCAGTGATCTTAATCTTGTTACTTTCTGATGTTGGGGTAGCGTCAAGCTTCACAGCCCAGGGCTCTCTATAGTGAGCTGTGGGTTAGTGCAGATACACCTTTCACATGTATGTGCAAGTCTGCACAAGTGTTATCAAGAATTTTCCACAGGAAGCCTCTTAAATTGTCAGTGGCTCACATGGTGTCATCTTCTAAGAGATGGCGTCTTGTCCAGTATCTATTTTGGTTTTTTAAACGCCTGAATATAGAGCCAGATTCCTAGCCTGTCTCAGATGTGATCCTGTTTCCCAAGTGAAGATGCTGGCTGCAGGTAATCCCCTTCTGAGCAAGGAATTCCAGAGCATGTTGTGCTGGAAAGGTCAAACTCATTTGCAGGGAGTTGTGTTTAACTGTGCGATCCAGAAGCGAGCTTCATTACTTGTAATTAATCCTCACGGTTCTTGAATGTCAGTTTGCAGACACAGCCGCAAAGGTAGTCCATGGAAGATAATTAATATTTGTTATTCCTGACTTTGAAAAGACTCTGGACAGCAGTGTTTATAAGTCCTTCCTACTGGGAAAGCCTATGAGGAAATTCCCTGATTAAATCATCAGTGATGTTGTCTCTGCCCTAAACTGTTGTTTTACTGTAATTACTGCCCTTTCACAACAGAAGGGCATGGGGTGATGCGGTGGAAGACACAACGTTGGCAGATTTTCACAGATTTTCAGAGAAAGTGTCCTTCAGGGAAAGGTTATTGCAGTTATTGGGCAGGTTAATGCTCTGGCATTCCCTGAGGTCTGTTCATTGAAATAGGTATGGGGGGGTTCCTTTATAGTATTTTTATTTTAAAACTATTAGGCTGCTCAAAGAGAGTGAATGAAATCTAAAAATACATGTTTTATTAACAGCAGAAATTTCTCTTAGAAAATATAGGTCAAATTCTCCACAGTTGTCAGTGTGAAGTTAGAACAGCTATTTGTAGCTGAAAGTAGAAAATATTCTCAATTCTGTGACTTTCACCCTGGGTTCAGATGAGATTCTGGCTCCCTATTTGCGTAGCAGCCTCTGCATACAATCTTACCATTCTTTTTCTGTATTGTATTGTAGACCGAACTGAAAGATTAAAGAAGAGCATTCTTCTTGTTTTGCAGGTCCATTGTCAAACAGAAGACATAATCTTATTTTATATTTTGATGTTGATGTGAAGCATTTTTCAATTTTATGTAAACTCTGCTGCTTAAAAATATGAAGACTGATTTTTGTGCAATTTTATGGTCTGCAAACTGAGAGATTATTTAGTAGCTCATACAAAACATTACCCTCTATAGTGCAGCTCTTTCATTTCTTGCTTTTTGCTATCTCTGTAGGAGAAACAAAAATACAAAAGGCTTTTTTGCATGCTAGAGTTATTAGAAAATATTTCCAGATTAATGTAAGTACTCACTGGTTTTTGGTCAGTTCTTAAGATGTAGAGTTTTCTGTTTTGAATCACAACTTTCTCTCATTAGAGTGACTCTAAATTACTGGAAATGGGGAAATGGAAAAGGGGAAAAGCAGTTAGTAAGTTTTGGGAAAATACTTGTTAGTGAAAGGGCTTCTCGAACATGAAATAGCCTATTTGATATAATGCTGGTATTTTATTGGTTTATGAACTAGGGTCAAACGTCTTGGCTATGAATTAGAAAACTTAACTGCCTGGATTTTAGTGCCACCTTTCTGGCAGGTGTTCAGTGATCCAGTGAAAAAATTTAATCTTTTTTCTACTTCACTGGTTTGGCCATCATAAGCAATGTTATTAATTATGGACCCTAAAGTAGCAGCTTTTTGTCTTTTGTGACCTAGTAGTCACATTGTCAGAAGTGCTGCATTTGCCACCTTCATGGTATAATTAGTATGTTTATAATGAGCCTCCACTCCAATACTGTAATCCTCATCAGTCTACACACCTGACAGCAGCTTGCATATCTCAATGGCAGACACAAAGTCAGGGAGCTAAATTCTCTGCCATATGGAAGTTGGCTGTGAAAATCCACTTCTCTCTAATTCTATCCCAAATGTATTGGTGTTTTGAAATGTACTCTTTCTTTATGGATAATAGGTTACAAACATTGGAGAGTTTTTATGCAGAGGTTTTAAGAAGAAAGGAATAATAGTTTAGAGCAAGAAAAGGAAGAAATGGATAGATAGGATAATAGTCCTAAAAGCTAATGAATGGAAGGATTTGATTTTCAAGGTTTGCTCTCAGAGTCATATGACAGCCATAAATGGCACAGGGTTCGGAGTTGTAATTTCTGCAGGGAGGTCATGTTTATCAGGAGTGGCTTGTTTTCCAAAGTGTCAAAAAAAGCCGACGAACTAAAACATCATGTTGTCACACAACCATATCCCTATGGCTGGAAAAAGTGCATGGTGGAAAGTGACTGAAAAGCAAAGGATAGAGAAGAAAAAGGCGTTCCTCCAGTATACTGGGATACTTCCATCCAGTGGTAGCATTTTGGTTTTGACAGTCCTCGTTACAGGATGGGTTGTCTTGCAGTGAATGCGGCATCACCCAAGCAAGGTGGAGCAGGTGTGAGCTGAGCATTTGGGATCAAACAACAGTTGAACTTCTGGGGTCCCCCTGAGTGTTGACACATGCCAGTGGCTCTCCCAAGTACTATGGTGGTGTGCTGCTGTGTCGTCTGTGCCAGCAGGATTATTTGGATCCACAGAGATGGCTGGTCTAGTCCCACTCACCACCAGCCTCCCTTCTCCCGCCACCTCTCAGAAATTTGCTTCCACTGAGTTTGGGGCAGTGATGTAAAATGAAAACTTCCCATCTGATTTGTTTCTGTCTAAGGATTTAGAGGCATAGGACCTGAAGATTTTTTTGCCTCTGGCTTAAACTTTTTTATGCTTATCCTGCCAGACTGCTTCTAGGCAGGGGGTCCCGATCTCCTTGCCCCATTTATTGCTCTCAGTGCTTTTTCTGCCTCACCTTTCCCTCTCCTGCCGCTGCTGGGGTTTGCCCAGCTGCATGAGGGAGCAAAACCGAAGGGAAATTAATTATACTTCATCATGGGTTAATTTTCACATGGGTTAGTTCCCTGACTCAGCTCACTGCACAGCATCCAAATATTCATGCTGGGAGGAGCAGACAGGAGAGGAAAGAGCAGCTGCAGGTGGTGAAGAAGGCCAGAGCATCCTCTCCAGCAGCAGCACTGGTTTACACTGGGGCTTTGTGCTCCTCTGTCACAGCATGTTAGACAGAACTGCCTCAGGAGGGGGGTTTGTCACTAGGATGCTGCACCGAGGACTGGGACGGCCAAGACACAGAGGTTGCAGTCACTCACAGAATGCTGGCAGTGTCCTAGCCCACCTCACCAAGGATTGCAATGATTATCTTCCTTCCCAATTTTCACTGATTTCTGGTTTTTTGAGTCATGGAAGATACAGATAAATTCTTACCTTCAAGGCTTTTTAAAAGGAGCTGCACTTGGGAGAAACTTCTCTTAATACGGTCCTGTCACTTTTCAAGTTCTTTTCAGAATTTTCCAAATCCATAATAAAAAGAAAATCTGTGATTTCCCCTAATAATAACTTCTATATGTACTTAATACTAGGTTATTATTCATGGTTTTATGTTCTTATACTGTGTGAATTACACTTTACTGTGTGTCACCTTTTATAAGAAAATGTACTTTTTCCTTACTTTTTTTGTGAAAGAATGCACTGTAGTTCTTGAGTTTTATAATTCCCTGGGGGCTTTTTGAGTATTTAAAAGATGAGCTTGCTGTCAGCCTTCATACCTCTGCCTTTTTATTTTATGAAACTATTGGCATCTTAATGTCTAAGCTCAGGTAGAGGAATGCATTCAAACAAGTTTCATACAAAGCTTATGTTAATGTATATTGGATATGTAATAGTAATACGATTTCCTTAAGTAAATAATACATTTACCACTTGCAAAGCTCAGACTTTGGGGGAGTTTCTTAAGGAACAGCTATAATATTGAGCTCTTGGGATTAGCTCGCCGTTTTTATTCCTGTCAAAAGTGCAGGGTGTTTTGTTTCAGCACCAGGGATCTGATGTGTGCAAGGGCTGTGCCTGGTGTATGTGCTGGACCCCACACTCTGAGATGTGGGTCTGCCCCAGAGCACTCTTCAGTTTCGACTGGTTGCCAGCCCCAGCACCGGTGAATGATCCCCCTGGGGCAATGGGGGATAGCAGAGGGCTCTCTGAGGTCCCACTGCCCACTGAACTGGGAATGGGTTTATGCAGAGGCTGGTGGGGCAGGGAGCTGGGATGAGCTTGTGTAGCAACTTGGTGTGGGCAACTTGGGCAGGGCTGGAGTGGAAGGAGGACCCCCAGGAGGAGGGACTGTGTCGGCCACCTCCCTTTGCTTCTAATGGATGGTGTCTCTTTGTAAGTCCTCCTACAGTCTGTGTGTAGTATCTCCTCATGGGTTTGTGTACATACATATCTTAAAGCCAGGCTGGTTTCACAGAGACTCTCTAACTTATTACTTCCTGGCCAGCAGTTCGTTATTGCAAAGTGCATGCTTGGGAACGCAGAGGGCTCTTGACCTGCCTGGTGCCTGGCAGCGAAGTTAAGCGAGCATGAAATCATTAACACAAGACTGCATTTGTTTGGAATTGCAGTATAACAGAACCCTCTTGCAGTGACCATGTTAATGGACATAAGGAGTTTGCAAGTGCTCAGTGGAGAGGCATTTTTGGGTACATGCTGTGCCCCATAAAGGCAGGGCTGGTCCCTCAAGCCAGGGTAGTTGGTATCAGAGGATTTTCTTGAAGAATCTCCTTTCCACACACATCCACCCTGGCAGTTTTTCACTAGTTCTGGCAGCTCTTTGCTACTTTTATTCACAGATGAATTTGAAACTGACTTTTTGCTGAGCATCTACTCTTCTATGCAATTAAAAATAATGTCATTAAAATAAAAAGTCTTCATCATGTTTTCTATTGGCGCTTGCTCGGGGAGATGCCTGGTTTAAAGCAAATCCTACAGAGGGTTTTGCAAAGGTCTGAAGAATGAAAAGTACTTAGTGAATGTTTTCCTCATTTAAAAAAAAATTCTGTTGGCTTGGTATAACTCTGTGCCTTGGCGTGAAAACTCTGAATTTATTTGGCTCTGTTGGTCTTGGCTGCAGCATGCGTCTTCTGCTAATCTTGGGGAGTTAATGAATTAAGTGCAGTTACTTATTAAAGCAGCTGCACAGTGCTGACAGTGCAGGGAGCCTTGCAGCCCTGCTGCTGGCCTCAGGAGGCAGTGGGGCACGGGCAGCTGGTGCTGGGGTTCCAGGGGCCAGTGTGTGGCAAGGGGAAGCTGTACCAAGGCCAGTGAGGACTATTCCCCAGCATCCATCTCTTTTTCACCACCCCCACCAGCACCACCACCTCCTTTTTCGTCATTATTCCTCTGGTTTTCATCCTGTTCTGCTCCATAGCTTACCTTGCACCTGTAAAAGGGAGTTGTGTGTGCCCAAAAGTGTGTATGTTTTTTTTCCCAAAGGTGCATCTCTACCAATCTTCCTGTCCCATATCCTTAGACGGTCATGGTTACAACAGAAGTGTTACTACTCAAAAAGATAATTAGCACTTAATGTATCTGCAAGTCTTGTGTTACAACTGATGAGGTTTTGCAGGAGCAACAGCTGAGGGCTGTGGGAAATCCCCCTGCATGTCTTGTTTATCTCTGCTGTACTCCTTCAAGGCCTTATTATGTGGTGCTTGCCTTTTCTTAGGAAATCAATCTTTCAGCGGGATGGTTTAGTCACCATTATCTCTCCGGTGAAGCCTCCAAGAACTTTGTATGTCTATAGAAAGGGGTTTGGTTTATTTTTAATTTTAATGTCGGTTGTTTTCATGTCTAAGAGATACGTGCCCCCTGCATTGGAGCAGCCCCCCCATTTTTGTTGAGAACAGCAACTCAAACAAGAAATTCTTTTACCTAGGAAAAGGTCTTGATATGTTAAATACAGCCTTTTAGTCTGAATCTAGATTTGCCATTAGGTATTTCTATGTCTTTTCCCCCTGGGTTAAAGCACGCTTAGTGACTGGAAACCTCTTTCCTCTATAACAACCTAAATGTTGTTAACGAGTCACCTCTGAGCTCTCTTGGGCAAATAAGAAAGTCTTTTGGTATTGTTTCATTCCCTCGATCTCAGATAAATTTTGTATCATTTTCCTGAATCTAAGCCCTCTCTAATCTGTCAGTGTTTTCCCCTGATGGATGGGCAGCTGTTGGGACAGTGTACAGTACTTGCCTAAGGACTTCACTGCTGCTGCAGATCCTCATCCTTTATTCCTTAATCCTTGCAAGTACACCTGTGATTTTTCATAGGGCTGTAGGGGTTTACTGTCGTTCAGAAGAACCCTCCTTGTCAGGCAACTCAAGATGACTTAAATAATTGGCACATCCACAGTTGTGTTTATCTGCCCCCCCACCCTTGAATTTTGACTCTTCTCCAGCTGTTACCGAAAATTGATTGGTATTTTCTTTCAGATCATTCATGAAGACATGAAGCAGTTTTGTAACCAGATCCCTGTAGGTCCCATTAAAAAAGCTACTCTCAGATGATGAAGCCCATTTATGATAAGAGGGGTTTCATTCATGTGTATGAACTCATTGTCAGCTGCTTTTTAATCGATTTGGCATCAGCTGCATTGATTTTGTGTAAGTGCTTTTAAAAACAGTCAGGGTT
This sequence comes from Oxylabes madagascariensis, assembly GCA_013400675.1. Taxonomy (NCBI): domain Eukaryota; kingdom Metazoa; phylum Chordata; class Aves; order Passeriformes; family Timaliidae; genus Oxylabes; species Oxylabes madagascariensis. The sequence continues at coordinate 69,552 of VYZR01089203.1, forward strand.
GCTAGTTATGCACGTGTCTGGGTGCTGCACAGAAGTCTGGGATTGTAGATTGCTTCTGCCCATTGTTCTGGCAGAAAACAGCAGCAAGTTTGCTTGACTAAACCTGTTTCCTGTAAAACCATGGTGATTAAGGTTAATTAATTATGCTATCATCTTTTTGTTAAGTGTATAACTTGGACTGCTGTGTTTAGAAAGTAATGTTTCATTTGTTTTAGAAAATACTTAGGATCTTGAGTCCAGTCTGCAATTTATTATGATTATGTATAGGAAATACAGTTTATTTATTTCTCACAGGCTTTCATCCATAAATTCAAGAGTGTGTGGAATGATGAACTGTGATTTACCAGCCGGGCCATTCCTGAGTGTCTGCCTTTTCTTTATTTCTCAATTCATGTCCTCAAAAAAAAAAAAAGTCATGATACATTATAGGTTTTAAAGGAGTGTTTGTGTGTGTTCGTTCCCCTTAGTTCTCTCTTCTGTCATCTCTCTACTTGAGAGCTTGACAGAATGTTTTACCATTACTGATTGCAATAACACACCAACCAAAATTCATCCATGAAACAGAACTATAGTGCTGATTTCAAAAGCTTTAACAAAAGGCATCCCATCTGGATCATTTAAAGCTCTCGTATGGTTTGTTTCAGAGTGTGAAAATTGAAATGCTCCATTCTGAGAGCCCAGAAGTAAAATTGGATTTGATGTATAGCGAACTCAACAGTTGTTTTCCAACACACTTGTTTTTTCTGTTCCTCCTTCTTTTGGTTAGTGTTATAATTCATAAACAATTGCTGATGTTATTCCATTCCCAATTTTTATTTTTGTTACCTTGTGTATGCTGTATTAAACCTTGAATGAGACCAATATTTATGTGGTGATGATAACTCCGGATTTGATACTGCTCCAGACTATTTTATTTTGAGGCATTTATTATTTCTATTTCTTTGGTGGTTTTATGATTACCAAAGATATTTTCTGTTTAAAAGGCTAACAAAGTGTATTGGTGTGTCAATTTCCATCCACTGATCTGGAAGAACTTTCCTGACATTCCTCATAGATGGAGGAGACATTTGTTTTCCTGATCCTAGCACAAGTGAAAATTAGGCACAGATGGGATAGATATGGTACTCAGCAGCAGAGTGCTTCATTACCCTTGCTTTTACCTTACTTATCCAAGTCAGTGACCTAGCATAGGGGAGCTGGAGAGAATAGACCTCTCCTGTGTCATTAGACAACTTGGATCACACTCATGTCAGATAATTCTTTATATGTATATTTTACCATAGAAAATATTTAAACAGTTGAAATTTCTGTGCTTTATTCAGTCCAATGGCATGTACTTCAACCTGAAGGAGTAACTCCCTGAGCTAAAATAAATCAGGGATGTTGCTGCAGGCTGAAATGGTGTTTTGATCATTGAGTGGTATGCTTTGTGACTTAGGTTGACAGTAAAACACAACAAAAGAAACAGTTTTATATTTGAAGTGTTCCAAGTTTGTGTTCCCAGCATCTGAAGAGCAGAAGACTTGACAAAGAAAGCTGTGGACACATTGAAATGGCAACCACCCTTCTCTCCCTAAGTTTACAGAGTCTGTTTTGGGAAATGGACTGTACAGTCACAAGTACACTGAAAGTGTCAGTCAGTGATGTTTAGTAGAAAAGTCTCAGATGGCTCAAATTCAGGTGACGGTAAAGAACCTCAGTGTTGAAGCACTTAAATAGTTGTACATTTTTGTTAAACTTACAGTAGCAAAACACTCCACCAGTCTGGAACATGAACCCTGTGATTTAGTTTTCAGAGAGAAGAGAAATGAGAAGGTCACTTGGCAATGCAAAACTACCAAAGCTAATTTTTGGGGTTCTATATGCTTGTATTGAGTGAGTTTCCTTTAAAGTTCTTCTTAAGGCAGGGGGTTGGGAGGATATATTTGGGCAGCGTGGCTAGTCCCAGAACTGATGAAGGTAAGCAACAGCAAGGCACCAGCATTTTCCTACAGCCAGTGCTGCTGCGACTCAGTCTCTGTGCAAATTTGTGCTATCTCTCTCATTCCTTAATGCAACCCTGAAACAGAGGGAAGGGATCTGTGATGTGGCAAATATAGCCCTGGTATGAGTGGGAGCAGCACTCATTTCAGCAGTACTGAAGTATTTCTGCCAGCTCCACATCCTTCCCTGCTGGACTTCAGTTTTGTTTTGTTGTGCATGTGGCTTCTTGCCCTGTTGAAAAGTCCTGCAGAAATATCCTCCCTGCCGATGCTTGCTGGAACCATTTTGTGGTACCTTAGGGACCCTTGGTTGTCAGAATGGTGCTAAGGCACAGAGAGCACAGGAAAGCAGGAAAGAGTTTATCTGAGCATGCAGTTCTGACTAGTCTACTTATCCAGTTTCTTCTTTGCTACTACAAAAGAGGTATGGTGACACTAGTTTCTAAATTTTTTGCTCTCATTCTAAAAGGAGAACATTTAGGTAGATTTGTGTCAATGTAAGATCCTCCTGAGCATATAACCTTTTTAAAATGTTAAGAGCACAGAAAAAATATGATTCCTTTAAAACAATGTATTTAGTCAATCAAGGCAGAATTTCAAGGTATTTTGTCCTGGACAACACTGAGGGAGGTGTGCCCAAAGAAGAGATAGCTTGCACTGTCATTTGCATTGTTGTCTGTCTTAGTGGACAGCCTAAAGAGATCTTTTTTGTGTTAAGGATAGTTGCTCCCACATTGTAACGTGGTGAGTTCAGTGTTTTTCATGTTTTCTGCAAGTACAGCAATGTTGTTAATACCATTCTTGATGAAGGAAGAAGCTGATATTACTCATTTATGCACAGATGACTCTCTTCACCTCCCCTTTACCAGAAGAAGTATATGAAGTACCACCTGGGTGTTTTTTAGATACAAACTTTCACATGGTCTTAAAAGGTGGGGTATTTCGAACTGATGCCCTTTCATCTATGGAAATCAATGAATGGATAGCACTGTGGTTTTTTTCCCTAGCAGCTAGCAGAGAAAAGAAATTGAGGGGAAGAAAGGTCAGCGATTAGAGAGGAATGCCTTGACCTCTATTCCAGGCTTAAGTGAAAAAATATGAGAAATACCCCCTAAATGGCCAAAACCACCTGTGGATAAGTGGTGGCTGTGGTAGTTAAGCTGTCATTCATGAAAACTGAAGAAAGGCAGAGAGATGGTTGTTTAAATATCTTGGGGAAGAGAGGATTTCCATGACAACACAGTTAAATGCTAGCACTGTATAATAACAAAAAAAAGTCTCTTTCAAGATACCTTGCTGAGTCTCCTGATGGAGTTCCTCTGTCACCTAAACAGTTTGAGTTTAGGATGTTGAATGGGGCACGTGTGAAAGGAGTTAGCAGAAAATCTTTGAACCTGTGGAAGTGTGCTACAGCATCAGTACCTTGCCTTTATGGTTAACTGCTAGTACAGAAAGATCAAGTATTTTTGCCAGTGACTTATTGTCTGATGTGGGCATTTCTGTTCCAAGATTAACCCCTCTGCAGAATGCATTAAATGCTTCCTTTACAGAGATGTTATGCAAGGGGTGTTCAGGCACTGGAACGGGGAACAGGTTACCCAGGAAAGTGGTGGAATCACTGTCCCTGGAAGTGTTCAAAAAGCATGTAGATGGTACTAGCAGCATTAGGGACATGGTGTACTGCTGGATCTGGCAGTGTTAGGTTAGTGGCTGGACTTTATGGATCTTAGATGTCCTTTCCAGCCATAATGACTGAATGATTCTCTGATTTGTGTCCCACATAAATCATAAACAGTCTGTGAAGTGACCACTGTTTTAAAAAGAATTTCCCAGATGTTTTTGTATAGTGGTTTTGAAGACGTCACAGCCATGGTTTTTTTGGGAAATAATGCTGAGACAGGCAAGGGAGTCAAAATCCACACAGTGCAAAGTAGTCTGGTATGTGCTGTTCCTCCTGTGTCATTCCAGCCATCAGCTGTATGGGAACATACAGGAAGAGTGACAATAGCCTCACCTGTGACATATGGTTTCATTTTCCTATGACAAATTTAATTAACAAGATTAGAAGTTTAGTGCATTTACCTGGTTTGGAATCCTGATAAGAATAAGGCAAGATATGGCTATTACTCATCGAGGCAAAAGTGTTTTCCTGCCAATGTTTTTGCATGCTGCTGTTGTCAGTCCCCAGAGTGAAGGAGTTAGGGGAAAGATCTATATTAGACCGTGATGAACATCTTTCATTCACATATCAGTTGTGGGAGAGGTAGTGAGACCTGGAGATTTTGGACTAATACGTGCGTGGTCAAACTTCATCCATGTGCAGGGTACCTTCCTCCTTCCCAGCTGTCCCAGGCTCTGTCTGTAGAAGCCTTTACCCTGCAGCTGCTCTCCTGATATAACCACAGTTTCACCTTCACATCCATGAAGATGGAGGCAGTTAATCTGGGTCAAATACACCAGAGAGCTGCTCATTTGTAAGACATTTAACCACCATTACAGTGTTTGGACAACTGGATAGTAAAAATGTTGTCAGTTGCCAATTTTTCTATCTGCCTGTTGTTCTAGTCCCCCTTTTCTCAGGGAAAGATTTCCTGGAGAGTGAAGGGTGATTTTACTTTTGCAGGTTGTTGCAGGGCTGTACAACCACTTAACTCCCTTTTTGCCTGTCAGGTAGGTGCTGCATCTAACCCTGTCTCTCCTCTCTTCTCCTCTTTCTTATTTTTTTCCTCCTCTTTCCTATTTGTTACTTTATTTTAATAGTCCAGTGTAATTCGCCATGACAAGAACGTGACTGGAATACAAGAACAAATTAGAAGCAGTGCTTTCAACTTTCTGCTCGTGAAGCTTGCCAGGTCTTGCAGAGACAGTTAAGGCCATATTAACTCTCTTTAATGACGTTTGCTAAATGCTAATTTGCAAGAGAGAAAGATGCCCAAGGAAAAGCAAGTATTCTCTTTCTGGGGATTTTTTTTCCCTTTGTGCTTTAACTTAAAGGACTTTCAAAAACAACTTAAGGTCAACCTTTATTTGTTCCCCAAAAGAATTGTAATATCCTTAAACACCACTTGAACTAACTGTGGTCTGTGGATACATAGATATATGGATAAATGATTTCTCCTTTAAAAACAGTGTCATTAAAAAGAAGATATTTAGCATTTTTTAGCTCGTGCTTTTAATAGAACCTAATTATTTTATGTGACATTTATTTGATAATGTACTAAAAGTTTTGTGTGTGTGCAATGCTTGTTTAGTAGTGAAAAAAATGAAAGAGAGCTTGATATAAAATCCCAAACTGCGAATAATAGCACATTTATTCATTCTTTAGTTCCCTGACAAAGAGCAATCAGTTGTGAAAAAAACGGTTTAAATCAAGACAAAGAAATTCTTTCTTGCCCCAAAAAGAAAAAAAAAAACGTGCATCTTGTTCCAGTGTTTTCTCTTTCTCTGTGTCACATTTCATCTTCAAGCTCTGAAATAAAAGCAAATGAGATAAAAGCCTGGGTTAGAAAACCAAAGAGGAAGGGTGAACCCATTGCCTTTTTACTCAGTTGAAGATAATTATACCACTAACCCCAGACGTGAGAGGCTCAATTCCCTTTACTGCCTGGGGGAACTTGAACCCATTTCCAGGAACAGTTCCTATAAACGTGAATGGGAGCGGCTGATCCCAGAATACCCTTTTCGCTTTGCCAATGCTGTTCCCACTTCGCACAAGCTTACTTAAATATTCATTAAATGAGGGAAAAAGCAAGCTCTCTGCAGCAGAGGTGGGTGTAGAGAGGTGCTCAGGGAGCCTGTGGTCCTTGGCTCACCAGCTGCTGCCAAACTGCCACCACTATTGCACGGGGGCTGCAGCATCACCCAGACCCCAAAGCTGTCCCTCTCTGGGGACTGGAAGTCATGCACTTCCCTGTGCCCACAGACTTCTCTATTCCATGGAGGAAAATCTGGGCTCTGCAACACACAACCATATTATTGTGAAAGGATGCTGCAAGAGTCGTGGTCATATATTCACCCATTTCCTGTCAAGAGGGGCAGCTGCGCTTCGGTGACGTGCAGCAGGCTCAGCAGATGGAGGAGGCTGAGGTCTGCTCCCTGCACAGCCTGGTGCTGCCAGGCCACAGGGTCTTCAGCTGGGGGGTGGAAGGTCCTGACCAAGTCCTGCTCAAAGGCACGAAATTAGGCATTGCTGCTGAGAAAACTAGCTCTTGTACAGAAAGTGCATTTCCTTCTCTGGCCTTACCCCATGGCTTTTCAGGAATCTGTATCTTTGCTGTCTTTGTTTTTATTAAATGTATCTGAACATCAAAGCATTCTGGAAACAGTGCTGTGAAAACACTGGGTGGGTTTTTTTGTCGTTTTACATAAGGCACCTTGAAACTTCATTTTTCAGTAAATTGCTGCATGTCCTAGCCCTAATTAACTGGTAAGTATTGCAACAGTGGTCAGGGGCTTTAAAACGCTCTGGGTAGGAAACATCTCTCCCAGCTTTATCAGCACATCATCCAAGTCTACCCTTATCTTTGCACTGCTCTTAGTAACTTCTTCTCTACTTTACCCATAAATACACCATGCTTTCCATCTATACCGTTTTTCCCTTTTACTTGGAAAAAAAAAACCAAAACAGTGAAAGATAGGGTGTTGTTACTTTGTAAGTCCTTTATGGGAGTGAGACCTTGTCTTGGTTAGAAAAGACAGGGATCTGCTAGGGAGGGCAGGACCTCCCTTTGGAATGGAGAATGCAAACCCCCTCCCTCCGAATTATTAAAACTTGGATATTAAGTCAGCTCTCAGGCAAAGATATGGGGATAGGAATAACAGCTCTTTACTAGTATGTACAACAAGGCAAACAAACAACAACAACTACAGCATTAATGATGAACAGAACCAGGAACCTCGAGGGGCTTTGTTTCACAAAGCCCGGGGCGGTCTGGTCTCAGTGCAGGACTCCGAGGGTACCAAGGGAACGGTGGNTGCAAATTATTGCTGCTAGCTTCTCTCTCTGGACAGGTGGTCACTTCTGGCTCCAGGGACTGCAATTCTAAATGGGTACCTTGTCTCACCATATCATTATCCTCATCTCTGTCCATTTGCCTCCTGCTTTCCTTGACATATTTTAATCTTGCTTCTTGCTCTGATTCTGTAGCTAAGAGGAACTCAATGCCTCCTTTGGAGTTCCAGATGTTACATCAGTAAAAATATTTTCTAATGTGTTTTCTATTCTGAGTACTTAACACAGGGAGTTATTTCTTAGCTTTATGTTTACACACAGTCTGTAATCCCTCTGGAAATAACAATGGCTGCTAATGTCATTTATAGATAAAGTGAAAGCATTAACAAAGTTCATAAGCGGTTTTGCTAGTATAAATAATGTAAGTTCATTATTTACATACAAATATCCTGGGGATGTTTCTGTTTCTTATAATACTATCAGTATTATGTGTATTTCTAGGTGTTCTATCCTTTGATTTATCATTGCTGTCTTGGTGATGTTAAAAAAATAACTACTGCAAAGCATTTTGCAGAGGGCAAAAAGTATTGTTTACATATAGAACTTCTTTCTCTTCCTTTGAAACCCACAGAATCAAAAACCTGGTACAGAAGCAAAAATCTAGTCTACTGCAATCCACACAATGATGCTTTTAAAATAAGTTTGATACTAGAATCAAGTCAGATGAATGTAAACTTAATGCACCAGCTCATAAAATAAGTAGCAGTTCTTCTCTGTGAAGAAAAACATTTTAGTTTAAAAGAGTCACCCTGCTCTCAGTCAGGAGTATTTAAAATAAAATATATCAAAATCATATTTAGGATCTTTGGAAATTGAAGTCGATTTATTCAAGTCAATAGAGCCACCTACAGATTTGACCCTGAATATCTGATAAGATAATGCATCCCAAATTTTCACAACCATGTATATTAGAAATGGGTATGCAGTGCAAGTGATATTTTGTAATAAAATTTATTTACTGGTTGAGTGGATTTTTATAAATGCAACCTTCAAAGAGGCAATACCTTCTCCTATGCTTTGTCACCCCCATACTGCTCACTTCTCAGAGCCTGGCTCTTACACAGTCAGAGACCTTTATATGCAGTACTTGGTTTGGCAATGAAGGGTGGCACTGAGATAAACCTGGACCTGTCACATCTGAAGGAATTTCACTCACTAAAAAATGAGATAAGCTCTACTGCTTTTCCCGATACTTGGCTGCAGGTAGGACACTCTTAAAAAGAAAAAACCAAACCCAAAAGTTAATGTTCTAACAGCTTTGTGGAGTGTGGAGATTGCCATGATAGTTCACGCTGGAGGTTAAAAAGCTGGGTATAGCCATGGAGAGGTAGGTGTAGATTTAAAAAGCCTTAGCTGGTTTTTGCAATTACATATGTGAACAAATACCCTCTGAATGATTGCTGCTCGTTTTTATGAGGAATCTGGGGATCTATGGAAACGCCTGGTTATCAGCAGATGAAAACAGAGCTAAACCTACCCACCGGCCAACCCAGACTGATGTCCTGCACTTCATCTCTTCAGACTGGCTCGTCTATCCTGTGCCAGAGGCCGTTTGAGCACTTTGGAGCTGTGATGAATCCTAAATACATAGTCAATACACTAACTGTGCTCAGCCACCAGCACTGTGTTTTCATTAGAAAGAGCTTTCTTAGCCAAAAGTGTGATGCTTTGACAGTGCATCACCTAATCAATTTCTCATTTTTCAAAGCAAAGCATGCAGGCTATGTTCTTAGTTGCTTCCCACTTTGTATAAATACTGTCAGCTGTCAAAAAAAAAAAAAAAAAAAA
>VYZR01089203.1:89770-120030 GCA_013400675.1 Oxylabes madagascariensis
TGGGTGTGGCAAAAAAAAAAACGGGAAGAAACTCATTTTTAGGGAAGGACACTATTTTGCAACCTGGTTGCTTCAAAGGCAAACCATAGGATGGAGAATTTTCAATGCCTGCTGTTAGGTTTTAGGCAGTATGGCAAAAATGGGCAGTTAAAACTTAAATGGATAGCAAAGACCTGTGAAAGACATTGCTAAGCATGTCAGGGAGACTCTCATGGGATAATTTCACCTGTTACCAGAAACATTGCAGTCTGTGATTAGCTGGGTTTTGGTTTTTTCATTTATTAGCTTCCAAAGTAGGACACATACACATACTTTTTCTCACTGGCTTATGTATTTCTCTTTTAGAAAAAGATTTTTCTGATTTTTAGTTATGTTTAAAACGTGAATATGGGCTACTTTCTTTTTCTTGTGCATGAAATGCTCCCCACTAAATTGTTGGTGATGTTAACCACTGACAGATTCATTTCTTACATTCTTTTGTTCATAAAGGAAAATCTTTTTACTANATTTCTTACGTTCTCTTGTTCATAAAGGAAAATCTTTTTACTAGGCAAAGTTTCAGAAATTCACCAGCAAATTTGCTTGTTACAAAGGCTTCCAGATAAATTAAAAAACTTCACATACAGCATACATCAAAATGCATTAAAGAAAATTCTTCCACAATAATGTTATCAACCTTTATAAAACATGTACCACATCCTGGGTTATTCAATATATGTCTATATTTTGTCAAAGCAGGTACAATTTAAACAATTTTTGTAATAAATTCTCTCTGCTTTTCTTAATTCCACTGATGGAACAATAACCTCTGACGTAAATATCCTGAATTCTGGGATAAGTGCCTTATAGATAGAGCCTATAGCAACATGTTTCACACTCAGATCTCAGTTTACTTCACAGTGACATTGTTCAAGTTCACATTTGAATTTAATTTTCATTGATTGGGACACTCTCAATTTTTTTTTTTTTTTTACAGCATTTGGATCAGAGTAACATTTTTTCTACTTTTCAGCTTCACTTCCCCTCTTCTTCACCCTCCCCCCCCCCTTTATTTATTTTCCTTTCCTTCTAGATCAAAAATTCAAAAGTAGACTAGATTTTAGTGCATTTCTTTATATACCTGTCCAGGATGCTTTTTGACTAGGCTATATGGATTGGGGAATTACTTGGAATCAAGCAGTCAGCAGTTCTATCTTGTTCCCCACAAGTCCTGAACTTGTTTTTATTCCCTCTGTGAAAATGACTATGTCAGCAGAGAGTACAAAAGGAATCAAATTAGACTTCACCTTATTAGAAAACTACCTGGAAGCCAATGGAGACATCCCACTCCTCTTTGTCTTCCAGGTCTTTGATCCACTTGAAAAGCCTCATCCACTGTCAGGAGGGCTTACCTCCCTGCATACTCAGCACTACAAGAAGGTATATTTAAACTGAAGGTTAGTAGTGAAAATGCCCAGCAAAGTTTTCCCCACATTTCACCTTCTTCCCAGTGCTTGATTTGATTCTTCTAGTCACAGTCCTAATATTGGCAACTTCAAGTCTTGTGAATCCAAGAGGCAGCTTCCATTTCCCTTCCTCCTCGCTAGAAAAAACCTACAAGATTTACTTAAATCACAGGGGTCAGCAAGCAACTAATGTTGTTCCATCACTGGATCTCAAAAAAATTTCCACAACTGAAAGGGTTGCTACCACTGCTATCTCTAACATGTCACGTTGCTTGTGGGATTTAGGGGCTTGGACTCCTTCTGGAGCAAGTCCAGAGGAGGGTCAGGAAGATGACCAGAGGGATGGAACGTCTCCTCTATGAGGACAGGCTGGGAGAGCTGGGGTTGTCCAGCCTGGAGAAGATTCCAGGGAGACCTCATTGAGGCCTTTTAGTACCAAAAGGGGGCCCAGAGAAGAGATGGAGAGGGACTTTTTGCAAGGACTTGTAGCGATAGGAATGGCTTTAAACCGAAACAGGGTAGATTTCGATTGGATATTAGGAAGAATTTCTTTACTGTGAGGGTGGTGAGGCACTGGAAAATGCTGTCCAGAAAAGTTGTGGATGTCCCATACCTGGAAGTGTTGAAGGCTGTGTCAGATGTGGCTCTGAGCTACCTGGGCTGGTGGCAGATGTCCCTGCCCGTAGCGTCTTTGAGGTGCCTTCCAAACCTAAATAATTCTTTCATTCTGTGATCAACAGCCCATCCCTGACAGTTACTTAATCAGCACAGTGGCTGCAAACAGCGCTTGACCCAATTCTTTCCCTTCCTGCTTAGGGCTCCTTACTCCTGGGACAACTGGGAATGGTGAGAATGTAACACAGGGAGAGGAGGTTTCTGGGTTTATTTACTGACCTTCAGGATGCACCCTGCTGTGAAGAGTCTCCTGCTCACATACACAGAGGCACATGCATGCACACGTGCACATTAAGGCTGCTGCACTGTGATCATACAACCCCCTTTCAGAGCCCGTGCTCATCTCTTTAATATTTGATAGCTGTTTGGCAGTCAGCAGAGAGGAGCAGAGCTTTGTGTTATGTAACTCCTATTAGAAGTTCGGGGTTGATAAAGCATGTCGCATTTCTCATTATGAGAAATAAAGTGTGTTTCTCACTTCTTTGCATCCAAATGCCAGCCTTTGATGTCTGTACTTGGCCCTCACTGCAGCTAAAATCTCTTGTGGCACGTACTTCACAGCAATGTAAAATAGCAGTGTGTTCTTTGCCCTGCTAGTTAAGGAGATGCAAAATGATGTCAAGTTGAGGCTGAAAGCGCTTTTCTGCTCTACAATCAAATAGCTGGGCTCTGGAAGCATATTACTGCTTTTTAATGGATCTCTGAACCCAGTTGCAATGAGATTACTCCATTCCTATATCTTCTTCTGCCTTCCTCATAAACTTACAACTCCCTGTTTGCTTGCTCTTAGTGCAGTGCAACAGAGGGATTAAATGGACTTCATCTTCCCTTTTTACCTTGATGCTTTACTGCATTTCAAAATGAAATAGGACTGTGATAAATTGCACTTTCAAGAAACCAGAAGCTCGGAAGGAGGTTTAAGTTTTAGGACAAAATGAAAGTGGCTAAAGCAGCAGGCAAATAAAACACAGTTTGAAAGCTTATAACTCCCTCCATTTCTGTGAATCTGAGATTCTTTCCTGAACCTGTCCCCCTCCTCATCTATGTTCTTAAAGAAAATCTCTTGACAGCTAGTATGCCCTGTGTTACCACAACACTATATTCAGTACTTTAAACTATACAGGGTAGGAGAAGTGTCTAGTATGACCTTCAGTCTTGGATATCCTTCTTTCTTTATCTTTTAGAGTTACTTCCCCAAATAGTCTTTATTTAAGCTTTTTGTTTCATGTGGTGTCAAAGCCAGTCCTGTGATTTCACATATTTTTGATCGATTCAACTGCAGATGATAAAGGCTCTACTTTATCCTGTAAACCAAACTGCTTTTATTAATACCCCAGGCTTATGATGAGGCTCGACTTTTTTCTTCCTCCTTCCTAGAAGTAAGCCTCTTGTTTGAGAGAAGCTGATAATTGATGGTGGAAAATATGTGTCTCTCCCTTTGCCAGGTACAGCCCAGATGTGCTCAGGAGGAAGGGGCGTCTGGGGAGAAGGGCGCAGCTGGGTCTTCCTGCCCATGCGGCACTCGGTGGTTTCTGTGATGTGGCCGCCTGTGCTGAGTGAACTGAACTGAGACCATGCAATCGTTTCCTAAAGGCCGCTGAGCAGCAATTACCTATGCTAATGGCTTCTTGTGTTACTGATGTAGACTGGAGCCCTTTATGGGTGTTGCGTGTGGGGATAATGGATAAGTGTGGTAACTAGTTCCCAGGTTACTCAATTTAAAGGTCTTGCTATATCAGCAAGTGCTTTCTCTTTACAAACCTGCGCGGTGGAGCTTTTGTTTGCCAAAACCCACTCTCACTTAGCTGTAGAAGAAGTCTGTGAAGACACTTCATTTTGAATAGCTGTTACCAATATTGCGAAGGGCATAACCTGATGTGCACTAGGGAAGTTTACTTCCTTGTTAGGACTTGAGGAAGGATGTAATTTTGGAAAATAGAAAGCCAATATTATTTTAAGGTACAACTGCATTAGATATGAGATGTGCCTAATTTTATGTTTTAATAAGCATTGACTAATCAGAACTGAAATTAATGTGTTTGTAAGAAAAACATTTCTACAACTTCTGTTTACAGGTGCCGAATTACAAATATCTTAAATGGTTTAATCTCTAGAGGTTTCTTGTTGCCTAATCTTTGAAAATCAGCATTGAGATACCCTAAAACTGAGGTTTTTAAAAATCAGTTTTGACACATAACTGATTATGCATTAAAAAACAAAGCTATATTTTGTTGAGGTAGGAGTTGATACATCCCCCCCACCATTCATTGCAAACCAAAACTATATGTGAGATAATTAATTTCTAGTTTCTACAGCTAAGAGATTTTTTTCACAACAGAAGGCCCATTTTTCCCAAGAGTATAAGACAATACTGTGCTTTTAGAAGTGGCAGTTTTTGTGACTTACAGACATATGTACAGGTTGTTTTGAAGGTAGTGTCATACACAGTGGGATGACACAGGATTGGTGTCACAAAGAATAAACCCATGCAATTTGTCATGGGATATAATTGAAACCATGTCTTTAGCAACATGAAAAAGGGGATTGGAAGTTTATAAGAAATTCAGTAAGATCAATCCAAAATATTTGTAGTACCTGCCAAAACAGATTTGAAGTTCCTGTTGAACTGCATCCTGAGACCTCAAGGAATATAATACCAAACTAGTTAAAAGTACTAAAGTTTTTGAAATTGTAGTAATCTATTTTGCATGAATTGCAGAATATACTAGTATCAGGCATAAAAAGCCACCATAAATTAGGTACATATTCTTATGTGGTGTTTAATATATTGGGCAGAATATGCTTTGTCAGTTACATTAAACACCTCCAGCATCAAAAATTTAAGCTAAAGTTGAAGGATGAAAGTGGCTGGCATGTGCACTTTCTACACTGCTCTCATGAGAACAGGCGAGCCACCAAGTCAGGCACAGCAACTCCTCTCCCCCTAAAGATTGCAGGACTCTACTAAAGATTTTAAGATGAATGAATGGATATTTAAGGATAGTGTTGGGTATTCAAACTGACAAATGTATGCAACTGATGAATATGCACTTGACTCAAGTCAAGGAGGCAGTAACACAAGAAATGTAATGTCTCCAGGAGCTTTTTGTAATCTCTGAGAGTGGGTGATGTTTAGATATAGAAACCTGGAAGGAAACCCCATCTGGGATACCATCCTCCTCTGAATAAGTAAAACTGAATAAACATTCATAGCATATAACATGCAGTGGGTGGTAAAACAGATGAATGTCAGAAGACTAAATTTCTGGAAGAAATAAGAAAAGTACAAATGTGGCAAAAGGTTATTGAAAAGCCAGTGATTGTTAAAATAAGCCATGAAGAGACTGCCTCGGTCAGGTCTTTGTAGCTCTGGCTGTCTGAGGAGGTAAGAAAGGAGAGAAAAAAGTCTATAGCAAAACATTTTTGTAAAAAGTGAAAATTATGTCCATCCCTTTCAATTCTATCTGGGAGTCTAATAAAAGATACTATCTCTCAGTACAAACCTTGTCTTTTGTGGCAAGATTTACATGCCTCTGTGACATGAAATCCATTAAGCAGATCTAATTAGACATCCATGCCAGAATGTCCTCCGAATTAATGAAATACATTGCAGTCAAAACGAAATCTCAGAGGAGCACCTAAATGGGAATAATGCCCACCAAGTTATCTTTGGTTACCTCCTTTTCCTCTGATAATGAAAATGTTCAGGCAACTAGAATTAATAACATTGTGAATGGCAAATAATGAGTCCCAGAATGCTGGAAGTAAAAGGAGAGTTGGACTTGTAGCCCTTTTACAAAGCAACTGAAGGAGTAAAACTGAGCACCTCAACCAAAATGATTGAAGCCTAGCTCTGTCTGGTACGTAAATATTATCCTTCTATTTTCATATAGCTTTTTTTTTTTTTCCCCAGTTTTTTAGTATTCAAGGTTATAGCATGTCAAATATAACTAATGTAGCAATTTAATCAGGAGTTGCCTCTCATTTAAAGCTGAGTTATTTCTTCATTTGTGAGAGATAGATAGATAGATAGATAGCTTTTTATAGATGTTATCCTCCTATGCCATATAGGAAATTAATGTCAAAGCAAAGCAAACAAAACCAGACACCACTTCCTCTTGAAATAATGAAAGGAGGGACAGGCGGGAGAAAAAACATTCAGCACTAGAGAGTGGAACATGGGTTGGACAGGTACACTGTTTACTGAGTAAAAACTGGCTGCATAGCCAGGCACAGAGAACAGGGGTGAATGCAGTTGCATCCAGCTGGTGGCCAGTCACAGTAGAGTAGAATTGCCCAGGGCTCAGTACTGGGGCCAGTCTGGATTAATATATTTATCAATAATTTGGATGAGGGGATCGAGCCCACTCTCAGTCAGATGACACCAGGCTGGGCAGGAGTGTTGATTTGCTGGAGGGCAGGAAGGCTCTGCAGAGGGATCTGGACAGGCAGGATCAGTGGGACAAAGCCAATTGCATGAGCTTCATCAAGGCAAAGTGCTGGGTCCTGCCTTTAGATCACAATAGCACCAAGCGTTGCTACCGGCTGGGGACAGAGTGCCTGGAAAGCTGCCTGGTGGAAAAGGGCCTGGGGGTGCTGGTGACAGCAGCTGAACATGGTCCAGGGTGTGCCCAGGTGTCCAAGAAGGCCAATGGCATCCTGGCCTCTGTCAGCAATAGTGTGGCCAGCAGGAGCAGGGCAGGGATTGTCCCCCTTTACTCAGCACTGGTGAGGCTGCACCTCAAATCCTGTGTTTAGTTCTGCGCCTGTCACTACAAGAAAGACACTGAGGGGCTGGAGCATGTCCAGAGAAGGGCAGTGGAGCTGAGGAAGGGTCTGGAGCACAAGTTGGATGAAGAGTGGCTGAGGGAGCTGAGGTTGTTTAGCCTGGACAGAAGGAGGCTCAGTGGGAACATTAGGACTCTCTTACAGCCATCCTAAAGGAGGTTGCATCCAGGTGGGTATCAGTCTCTTCTCCCAAGTGACAGGATGTAGGACAAGAGGAAATGGCCTCAAGTTGCAATGGAGGAGGTTTAGATTGGGTATTAGGAAAAATTTCTTCACTGAAAGCATTGTGAAGCATTTGGACAGGCTGCCCAGAGAAGCAGTGGAGTCACCGTCCTTGAGGTATTCAAAAGATGTGTGGACATGGAGACGTGGTTTAGTGTTGGACTTGGCAGTGAAAAGTTAATGGTTAGACTTGATGATCTGAAAGGTACTTTCCAAATCAAATGATCCTATGAAAATCAGTGTAATGAGGAAGAGACAAGGCATGAGGAAGCTTCCCTTCTGTTTCGTGCACACGTAAGCCCCTCTGCATTAGGGTCCTTGCGCTTGGGAACAATCCTGTCCCTGGGCCCTGCCACCCCAATCTGAGCCAGCAGCTCCCTTTCCCTGTGTTCTCCTGTGTGTCTCTGGGGGATGGATGGATCTGTCTTGCTTACTTTCACCTGTCTACTCCACCGCAGTGGGCTGCTCTAGAGCTGGTTTGGAGCTGTGAGCGCTGAGGAACACAAAGGGGGAGTCCCCGCTGCCCCAGGGGGCTCAGTGCCATGGGTGACAGCCTCTCTGCAGACACATGGATGGTTTGCAAGGCCAGCCTCCAGTCACGAGCACCCACAGGTTTTCATCGCCTTGCTCAGTTGGTCAGGCTCCTGGACGTAGCCAGCAGCATGCTGTGTACTGTTGTGGACATTTATTTAAGAGCTCCTGTTCTGAGTTTAACTTTCCTGCACATGATGAAAGAGGGTTTCTGCCAGATACTGTAACAACACAGAACACAATTTCTATTGCTTTGATTATTTTTTTTATTCCTGTGCAAAGAAGCCATATCTGCTCTAGCATCAGCAAATATGCAGCTTTTTAATGGCTTCATTCCCTTGTAATATTTGTCCTAGATAAGGCTTGGTTGCTAATTATTCTGGCCCTGGTCCTTCCTTCCTCACCCCGCCTGAAACATACCCCCTGTCACAGCTTTAGTCAGCACACAGAAAAGAAGCAGTGTCAGGCCTTCTAGCTCTTCCATTATTTTTGACTGACAGCCTAAATTAAAATCCTTTACTTTGCTGACTTTCATTAAAAAGCAACAAAAATCGGTGTTTGGGTGGAGGAGAGGAATAAAAACCCAATAAAATCAGCCTCCAAACATGAACTTTGCAATACTTTTTACACTGCACAAATAGCATTGCCCCTTCAAATCTGTAGCTGAAGCTGCAGAGATTACAACACAGACAGAACTACACAATCGCATGCCAGCTGCCCCATCCTTCCTGGTTTGCACTGCCTCTGGGCCTCCAGGAGTATAATGCCTGTTGGATAAGCAAAATAGCTAAGCCTAGGGAATGTTAGTCTTTAGGGACTCATGCCATTTAATTCTATTTTATTATGGGAAGGAGGAGATGAAGACCATACTTTGAAGTTTTCTGCATAACTCTATGTGTGCGTGTCCAAGTGAGCATCTGGGTATGTGCTTTTTCTGTGCAGTTCTCAACCAAATACAATGCTAGCTTCCCCTGACCCTTCAGAAGTCTCCAGAAGGACCTAGATAGAAGATTCCACAGCAGCAACTGGCCCTAGCCAAGGTCTTTTCTTTGAGAAAGATATTTTTCTGCCTAAAATATTCAAAAGGGACAAAATTGCTTCATGCTGTCAAAATCTATAAAGCAAAATGCCTAGCATGCACAATTGGCTGCAATGTGCAAGGCTACATATACATTTCTGTTATTAAACTAGGGGGTTAATTTAGGCTTGGCACATAATGAATCAAGGAGATTTATAAATAATTGCCTTGGAGATAAGTCATAGAAAATCTTACATCTGCTTCTTTGTTAGTACTTCTGGAGTGTAGTCATTTTGGGAAAGACTAAAACTAGCTGATGTAGATATATTCCCCCTCCATAAGTGATCTTGTTCTGGGCAGTTGGTTTGTTTCAGAGCAGAAAATGCAGGAATTAGGATTTGCATGGTATCCTGTTGTCTGAGGGCTGTCCAGCCTCTACGATTCACAATTGGAGTTTTCCTTGAATTACTGGCAACTGTGGTTCTGTTTTTGAAGGCCAGCCCCATCCTGACGTTAGAAAATAATGCTTTCAACTTGCTTCCCACTCCCAGAACTGGATAGCATCCTCCAAGCCCAGTTTCTGAGAGCAGTAAATGCACCTATAGCAAGTTTTCCATGTCTGATAAGAATATTTTCCCCATCAAGCTGGAAGTGTGGGCTAACAGGCACTGACTGGCCCTAGTTCTCTCCGGAGTGAAGTGAGTGTAGCTGGAGCAAAACCCTGGCTGGAGGGTGGAGAAGTGGCTGTAAATGCACCAAATTCTTTGTTCTCCTCTTGGGTGTGTTCTGGGGTCTCTGCGGAGTCTCTCATAAATCCCAAGCAGCTGCCCGAGGGCCATGAGGGACCCATTGACAGGAAGCCTTTAAATCTGCCCTTCGGAGATGTAGGAGGGACAACAGTAGAACCATCAGAATAATAGAGCCACCAGCTTTTACTAATGTTTGCTCAGTCCGGCCTCTGCTTCCAGATGAGCCTAAGCTGTTTTCCTTTCTATTTTTTATTTATTTTTTCTTGCTTCTCAGTATTTCCAGAGATTACTTTGTCCTTTTTTCATAAGCCATCAATTCACACTGTGATCTGAGACACTGAGGGAACAGAGGATCTGATGCCAAAATGTTAACAGATTTAAGGTATCAAGAGGCAAGTCACAGGAAATAACTCATTTGTTCAGGCATTCAGAGCAAATATTTATAAATTTCTTCAGAAATAATTCCCATTTCCCAAAGCCAAAAGGCGAAAGGCAGTTTTTTCTGGATGTATTGAGACTCGTATGGGTAACTAAGAATAGCCTGGAGAGCAGGAAAGGAAAAAGCAATCTGCTTTGAATTGCAGAAGATCTACCTTAGACATTAAGTAAAGTAGGATGCATTATGTCTAGGCAAAAGGACCTGGATTATGAGGACTCTGGGAAAAAAAATGCAGGCCTTTCTTGACTGGATAAGTTTACACTAAAGTGAATGAAATTCCAGAATCAGGAAATGGAAAGCTGAATGCTTTGGAAATAGTCTTCATCATTGATCTCTTAGGAAACATTGGTTACTAGGCCTAATTGAAAAATATTGGCTGTGCTGGAAAGGTGTGATGAGAAAGAGAAATGTTTAACTGAAAACAGGAAATCAACATATTCTTTTTTTTTTTCCATAACAGTTGAAATTTTCATTAGTTTAAATCTTATGGCACTGACTGTAGTCTGTCAAAAGTATTTGAAATAAGGTGTTTAAACTTTTGTTTTGATTGGTGCAATTACATTGATGCATGAATGTTAGGCCTGATTTGCACAGATGCAAAAGACAGCTGAACCACTCACATTCTGTCTTTTTATACATTCACCACCAGGTCTGGGGGGGATGCATGAATGACTGCTATATTGATCAGTGTACAATGGGAGTAAACTTCAAGCACTCTTAGACAAAAATAGAAAAAAAGCAAACCTAATCAACCTACTTTTTTGCAAAGTTGTTTATGGTCTTTCTCAGTTTGGAATAAGAGTGGGTGGAATTGAGAAAAGCTCAGTGAATTTACACTAAATCCAGCACACAGCTTGTGCACTATTTGTGAATGGACTAGGAGACTCCACAGAAAACGGACATTTTACAGCTCCCATCCTCTCCTGTGGTGTCCGTCTGTTGCCGACTGGTTGGAGCTGTGATCTGCTGGCAAGGTGCACCTTGCACTGAGGTTCTGGGGAGAGGGGCACCCAGTGGCTGGGTGTGCGCTGTCCCTAGAGCCCCATAATTTAGTGTACCCCTGCTCCTCTTGGCTCGTGCAATCAGACAAATACGCATTACATGGTCCCATGTACTGGACATGTAGACACTCACCATCAGAAGGGACTTGATATCATGCATGAAGGAAGCTGAGAGGCTTGATTGCCAGGTTAAGGCAATGATTTATCCAGGTCATCATGGGTCTTTCCATTAATATTCATATTTTACTGGAGGAGCCATTTGTTTTGGTGTAGCTGGGTCCTGAAGAAAAACCCAAACACTATCCACCACTCTCTCTGATGACATTGCACAAAAATAAGCTGCTTCCAGATTGCATTAAATTTGTCCTAAAACCAATTTGGAATAAATATGGTTAAATCAATGCATGTATTGATGAAGCATTATTCTCTTACAGTTGATAGGATTTGGGCCAGTTTCTCATTTCCAGCTTGAATTTCTTTGGCATTTCTGGATTAGCAAAGGCACAGACTTTGCCAGGTTCAAACCAGGTAGGATCCTGGTGCTGGGGTCTTTTAGTGCAATTAATGCTGAGGTACTTTAAATTCGCCCTGCTGAATGCAAGCTTAGGTTAAAGCCTTAATGTAGTTTTGAGTATTGCTGCCTTATGCTTTTGGCATGGATTATGGTAGTTATTTTAGCAGTGTGGAGGGACATAAAATAATAATTTAGGGCAGAAAAATAATGAAGTTGAAACTGCTGTAGAAGCAGAGGTAGTAGACAGGGTCTGACTGTTTTCACTGAAATCTGGCCAAACAACCAGAAGCTGAGCGGCAGGTCGTCTGAGCAGAGGCAAACATGTGGTTTGGTCCTCTGGGCAGAGCTGCACGGTGACCCCAGGAACAGGCTGAGGTGTGGGTTTGCTGCTGACTCAGAGGCAGAGGTGCCAGGAACATTTTGGGCAGCACGTTTGGTTTCATTTCACCGTTTCCTGTTCAAAGACTGCACTGCCGCAATGTGCTTATGTTCTCAGATGTGATACAGTCACAGTCCAATGTAGGATGGCTCCAGGCAGTGAAAGCTGTAACTGCTTTGCCAGTGAAGTGGAAAGTATGTATAATGCACATGGTATCAGTGACTAGTGTTTTATTCATTAAAGGCATCCTAGTTTTGTACCATTATGTCCTCAGCAGACCAGGCAGAACATACACTTCGAACTGTGATCCAGAGGTTTAGTATATATTTCAGAAAGTCTGAGGTCATCTCCAACTACACAGAGTATTAAAATATTTTACAATTGATGCATGGTATCAATAGCCATGTGTATGAAAATAATCCGTACCATCATTTAGAGGCACTTGTACTCTACTGAGATGCTAATTAAGGACCATACACATCCACTGTCAGAGGTCATGACATTACTGAGATTTTGCTCATCAAGTTGCTGGTCTTGGAAAAGCTTGACAGTGCTTCCCATTTCTTTCACAACTGGTTCTTCTGTCAGTGGCAATACTTGACTGGACAATGGTAAACATGCCATTACAAGTCAGGTTCGTATATATTAAAATATCTGGTCTCTCTCCATCCTAGCCTTTCTGCAAGCCTGAGTCTACAATGTTAGCACATAAAATAGAGACAGAAAACTAGAAACAAAACAGAACGACACAAATGCTTTCCAAAAATCCTCTTACTGCTGCTAGCATTTCTATTTTGCCTAGGATCACCATAAAAACAAACAAGTGGAACTGTTTGTGCTTTCCCTGTAAATTTTGGTGCAACATTTTCTATGGTTTCCTTTTAGGCTCCAACCACATTTGAGCTCTTGAAGCCCAGACTATCTTTTTGTTTAACCCTTTCATTTTCTCCTCCAGCCTTGCTAGCCAGTATTTGTATAGCATGTTGCTAGGCATATGTGTAATTGTATCTTTTATAATTCTTGACATCTGAGTGCCAAAGGAGGACTACACTATAGTTAAGTACTGTAAATATTATTACGATCAAATAGTAAGACCTAGTTCAGATCCCAGTTTTTTAGGTCCCACCTGTGTTGCTGCTCCCTTGAGTAGTCCAGCCCATTTTGGTGGGATGAGTCCTTGCTAGCAGAGCCAAATCTATTGTAAGAGTGTGATGGTCTGATTCAGAACTTGAAAATAACCTTGTCACACCCTCACTGAGTGCCAAAGAAGCATTCTTCTGGAAGAACTGACGGCATGTTGGCTCTGTGTGTACAGGGAGGAAAATTTCTGTGGATTGTTTCTCCAGGTGCTGTTTCAGTTTGGGGAGAAAAGGACTTGAGCCAGAATTTCATGTATCAACGTCACTCCTTTTTTTGTAATGACCGAAGCTCTTCCCTCCTGCAATCCACCAAGGCAACCAGTCTTGTGTTGAACCTATTGTTCTCAACACTGAGGCATTTGAAGAAAATGTTTTCCTGACAGATCAGAAAGATAAATTGCATCTGTTTACTTTCAGTATGTCTTTAAGACAGAATGCCTCAAGTGCCAGAGTAGGCTGTGGGAGGTCTCCTTCATTGGTTTTAATTAACATTACTTTACCTCATTAAAATTGCTGAGCACTTTGTTCCACCTAAAGTGGAATAAACTATCCTTAAAACAGAATATGCATTTCCAAAAAGGAATTAGCTCAAATTTTAAATGAAAGTTAGAAAATATGCATTAAATTTGACTGTGTATCAAAAGTCTGTTAGCCTTGTAGATGTCAGCTTTGTAGGCTTGCCTGCCTCTATACTTGCATTTAGGAATAACATTATCTATTCTTGTTATTTATAACTCCCCAGACTTCCTTCTTACCTCCTCTCACCTGCCAGTACTCTTGTGGCTGCTCAGTGATAAGAGTGGCCTTTCTCTCCCCACCCACTTATTCTAATCCCCATTCCAGCTCTCTCTCTAAGCCCCATTCCAGTGGCTGAACAATGTCTCTTGGACATAATCTTTACATCCCCTCCTTAGAGGACAAAGTACAATTTTTCCTTTTATGGTCCCCAAGAATGTATAGAGCGACTTACGTGATGAACTGCCAAACAATTTCTTTCAGTTCACCTTTAGCAAGGGACTTTGCTTTCAGGTTTTTAACATGTGACCTTCACATATCAAAATGACCTTTTCAGACGTTGGAAAGCTCAACAAGATGTGAAAAGAAGTTAAAATGAAAGCCCAGGAGTGTGTCATAATGACACTTAAAAACTGGTCCAATTGCAGTGCTCCTCAGGAAAAGCACATAAAGACTGGAACACCACACATCCTCAACAATTTGTAATCTTAAGTTACCTTAGTACTGAGGTGTTATTAACACATCAAATCACTGGTTGTGTCTGAACAGGAACACAAAAGATGCCTGTTAGAAAAATTCACAACTAAAATAGCTCTTTGGAAGGAAGCTGACCAGTGCATTTTTGGAAAATACTGTAAATCAAAAGAAGCAAATATTGTCAATTTTCTCTGGTATTTGCTAGCTGTTGACCTTTGCAAGGGACCAGCACACCTAACTCTTGTTGCAGGGGCTCCCTCCATACAGTGAGGGGAGAGGAACAATCAGTTTCTGGAAGGCAGTTTGATTTCTGTCTCTTTTCAAGAGAAACTCAATCCATCTATCGTTCTTCATTGCCTAAGTATCGAGGCAAAGGTGACTGCAGTTTCAGTCTGGGAGCCTCAAGTAGGTTTCTGAAGTCAGAAGGGATGATTCTAAGCCCATGTGCATAAATGTAGCTAGATCCCTTGTGGTTTAATCCAGACATAGTTTACAATGACATATCTGTGTTAATCTGCATAAATCTTCAGATAATAACCTAAATGAATCATTCATCATTTATTCTCCAGCAGTCCTAGATTAATTGGTTGTGGTCTCACAGGGTGATACAGTTTATAAAATGAGAGTGGTCAAATACTACATAAAATATAGAAAGGGATGTGGCAGTGGTTATGCTAAGGAGAGCTCACCTGGGCAAGGTAGGAATTGCAGGCTGCTTCTGAGTGAAGAGGTGAAAAGGTCTGTCTGGTGTTTTGCCAAAGCATTTGCCTTTGCATCTTTTTCCTGTTCTTTGTTCAGTTGTCTCTCTATTGGACAGGGCTCGCAGTTCTCGCTGTGACTGGCAAAGCAAGATTCTTTTGAGCCTCTTGAAGGCATCTGAATGTTTTTGCAGTGACAGGTTCAGTGGGCCTCTGGTGAGACCCAGAGTTTGGAGTTACTTTGGACTGACTTTTCTTGATAAAGAAATGAGATTTCCGGTATATGAGTGCAAGCTGATCATCAGCCAAGGAGAACCTACATGATTTTACAAGCCTGGGTCCTGGCAACGAGCAGTATTTGAAAGAAACACACCCGGACCACCAGATGTTGTTGAAATACTAAAGGGAGGAATGTGTGAAAAGGAGAAAAGGAAAAATTAGAAATCTAAGAAATATGATGAGATGATGGAAGCAAACCAGAAGACATGCAGCCTGATAGAAATACCAGCCCTTTTTCAGATACCCACTGAAAAAAAAAAAAGGAAGAAACTTCCTCTTGTAGAACAGAAGAGAGAGCCACTGGAGAGACAGCCACTGGAGAGGTACTTGAGGGGTTACAGCTTGTGGAATTGAGGATTTTGTCTGCTCATACGAGGTTCTTCAGTCATCCTAAAGTTCAAGTAACACAGGCAGTGCTATGTTTATTATTAATAGAGAATTAGCAANCCTAGTATAAAAATAATTGAATGAAACTGTAAGATTGTCGTTTCCACCAATGGTTACTAACAACAGAGGAAATTGTTTGGGTCAATGTTGAATTATGCAAATTATAGAAGACTTTGGGCAAGGACGTGGAGAAAAGCCAGTTTGATTTTTTTAGATATCATTTCAAGCGAATGAGGGAAAAAACCACAGAAGTTAGGAGACACAGGGTTTGGATAGATGACTGCCCTTCTGAGGTGAAACTGGAAGTTAAGGTTCTATGGAAAATTATGCATCACATCTGACCCAGATCATAGAGTCCTATACATACAAAGTGCAAGGAAAAGGAACTAGATAATTCATCAATGGAGACATAAAACAAAAGAGAGAGCAGTAAAGAGTTCAAACTCGGAATTTTTTTTGCAAAACAAAATGAGTCAATGTGATATAGAATGTCAGATAAAGAGATAATCTTAGTGCTTAGAAATTGCATTAACACTTCAGACAAGCTGTAGGAATGAAACATTATCCCTGAAGAAAAGATGCAATTATGGTACAAATGCCATTTCTAAAAACTAATAGGTTGGTTTCTAACACTGAAATATTAAGGTCATTGGTTTCTATCTTGCTTATGAAAGACAGAGAGGGCAAGAAGGGTGGGGAGAATCTACAGTACAGTCTGCATAAAGCCAGTGCTGCCTGTTGTATGAATATGGATAACGTTGGGATCTTGAAAGCATGTGGGTCAATATTAATCAGCAGAGCTACAGTGAACAGTGTGGTGGTGGGTGTCCTCAGATTGCTCACAAGGTTAACAGAAAGGTAAAATCTGTAAGGTGCTGCTTACATTTCTATCTGTGATGGGTGGAAGGAAGAATGGCAGGGATGTAGGGCATCACAGTGGGAGACATGCTGCCTCCTGAAGACAATGCTAACACCTTATTAAAGTTTGAATAAAAGATGGATGAGAATATCCTACCTCAGGAAGTAACTGCTTTCTAAAATTTTCTTACAATGGATAAAGAACTTTTACCTGAGTGACTGGTGAGGACCCTATGATCACAGCCTGGTTACATTCAATATGGACATACAGGTGCCTGGTGTTAAAGAACAAGTAATATATCTACTTTGCTTCTCAGAAGGATCAATACACAAAGCTGAGGAAAATTAGTAGTAAAATAAACTGTGGGAAAATCTTCTGCTATAAAAATGCAAAGAGTTTTTAAAATGGATTTTATTGGATGAGGCGATATAGATTCTCTTACAGAGTGGGACATTTTCTGTCTAAAAGCCCATTCTGTTTCAGGATTATGAAAAAGGCAGTAATTAGAAATGAAGAAGCAATATTATAGCTAAAAAAAAAAAAAGCTTAGGAGATGGTAATCAATATAAGTTAGAAGTTACAAAGCGTATATAATTGATGAGGGAAGCTAAAGACATCGGGGAAAAATCAATGGTTAGCAGAGCTGGGGACAGTAAAGATTATTTAAGTATGTTAGAATAAAAAGATATCCTAGCAACAGTATAAGTCATTACTTGATGGAGATGACAAAATTGTTAATGATGCAGAAAAGAGAGTTCATCAATAAACATTCATATTCTGTATTTTTTCTGGAAAAAAGCAACATTATGTGTATGAAGCAGGTGATGATGGTAAAGTACTTTCCAGCTCAGTGGTGACAAAAAAGGACATCATGTGCCTTCTAGGTTAGGGCAGACTTACAAAGCAATTATTAGGACTTGCTGAACTGGCCCATTCATGAGGATTGCCTCCTAATTCAAAGAAACAATGTAAATTTAGGTAGTGAACAGAATCTCCGTATATGGGTGGAGTTTTAGGGTATTAACGATATCTTAGATGATGTAGGAGGCCATAGTGACTAGATTGCAAGACATTTAGGAAAGGACTGACTCCCAGACTCCATACTCAGTTCTTATGCTTAGCGTGTTTGTATCTTCTTGAAGGCGTCCTTTATGCATTGCAAGAGCGGTGGGAAGTGGACATGCTGTGAGTGAGGACCAGACTGGAGAAGCACAGCCTCTGACAGCCTTACCTTGGTTGAGTTACATGAGTGGAGGTGGAAAAGGGCTTTGCTCCGGGTGTGGGAGATGTACACAGGGCCACATCAGAATAGTTAAGGGACCAGATTATACTGAGAAGTTACATGAAGAATAAGATGACATAAAACTCTGAGATGGCATTATCAGATGTTCTCTGTTTTTGTCTTTTTCACCCATTGGTTTTCATATGAACAATGGTTTCAACAGTGGATATAATATATTGCATAACCTGATCAGTACCAATGGTCTTGTTTTGATAACATTTAGGAAGGTGAAATAGTGGTAACAGACATGAAAACCACTGGCAACAATCCCTTTTCAGTGGTAGATCTCTTCAACTTTCTCATAATCATCTGTACTTCTCCACAGAGCTATTGATATCATAGCATGGAGGGAAGTTCTCTCTCCTGGTTGTGAAGGCGACACAAAAAACTTGGCTGCCTTTGTTGTGTTTCATATTAAATAATGTCAGGACAAAAATAAAAACCTGTTAACAGGTGAGGCAAATTAACAGCTAGGAATGTTTATAATTTATGACCCACCTGGGGGTTCCACGTTAGAAGAATTGTTCTTTTGCTGGGTCTTTTCATATCCTGCAGCAAACCATGAAGAGCCAACATTGGCTCCCCAGCTCCTCCTTCTCTCTGATATGGCTTTGCAGCCACCAAGACCTTATGGCTTTTTCTTCTGAACCTGTTTCCAGCAGAGCCTTATTCCAGAAGGTCACTGCCAGTTGCACACCTGCCTCGCAAGGCTTGTGCATTTTCTAAACCCACCCTTTGGAACTCAAGTTTACTTATGAATTCTTGAGTCAAGACACCATCATGGTAAGATTTGTTGTAAAGTCTTCCAATTTGGGGTTTTTTTGGTCTTCTTATTTGGGGGCATTAGTGTGCAATTACAACATGTTCTGAAGCTCTGTCATTCAGTGACAGCTTCTAAAAATTAATTTATATGATTCTTTATCTACAACTGCTGTTTATTACATATAAAGGAGGCAATTAAAGTAAAGTGGTTATTTCAGGTAGCTCTCATTAACCTTAAACCCCACATTATAACTACACATAGCTTAAATTGTTGGGGCTTTTCCCTTAACTTGGCTTCCTTTTCTGTTATTTTGCACTCTTCTTTTTGTAGACATTTCTTGTATAAATCCATGTTCTGCCAATACACAGAAGGATTTTCTGAGCAAGATTCAATTGTAATGCCATTTACATATGTATTGCTAAAGTAATTATGAAAAGGATTGCTACCTTCTATGTCTTCACAATCGAGTGTATCTTATCAGTGAATGAGTAATTTTCAAATTGTACAAATGGGTGGTCTGGAAGATTATTTCCCATATTGACATGTTATTTCAGTAATTTCGCTCCATATGGGTTTTCTTTTTATGCATTTTCAAAACATTTTATTTCCCTTCAAAATGGGTATAGTCTTGATGAGTCTCAAGAGCTCAGAAACTGATAGACTTCCCACGTGGAGCTCTCTCATTTGCACGTCATGTGGTGATAGTAATGAGGGCAGTCGTGAAATGCCAGTGTGACAGCTGTGGATGACTCTGAGGAGGCTGGACAGGCACATGCCATTCCATTGCAGCATGTACAGCATCTGCAGAGAAAATGAGTATAGAGCTAATAATACCTATGATCTGAAATAAGACAAGCATTACGTATCGATTGACAAATCAGAATGACTCTGCTTGTGCTCCTGCTAATTTCATGCCCATTCACTTACAGTTAGACACAAATTATAAGTCTTCTGGGTTTTTTTTGTTCATTCTTTCATATTATATTGTGAACTCCACTTAAAGGTGATTTTATGCCTGGGATACAAACATGTGGAAAATTAACAGAGCTTGAGAAAGGCACTAAAGCTCTGCCAGTGCATTAATTATCTGGCAAGTGTATCTAAAAATCTGGTAAATCACCCATAACATCAGCAGAAAGAAGAGGGATTCAGACTAAATTAGCAACTAGCATTTTAGATGTGATTCTTACTTAGACACATAAGTAATCAGAATAGTTTCTGTAATAATCATCAGAATTCTGCTACCTGACAATTAGTCTCAAAAGGGACGACCCTGATTTCTGCAGCTCATCCTCTTTCACACACTACTCACTTTCACACACTAAAGAGCAGAATATAAAATGATTTGACTTTTCTCAGCAAATTGTACATCTGTTTAATAAAATAAAACCCTGCATTTTAGTTTACTTTCCTAAAAGGAAATTCAAACATCATAAAAAACTTATAGAATATACCATGTTTAAATGGCACAGAATATATATTTACTAGTAGAAAATAGGACTTAGATGAGATCTTTCCCAGTGCCTTCATTTCTGTTATTTTTCTTGCTTCAACTTAGAGAAGTCATTGTAGTGGTTGGGTGACAGCACAGTTTCCTTGGAGAGCACTGGATCCAGTGCAATTCCATGCAGAATTCTGACTGTATTCTGGGTTAAAGTAAAAACACATGAAGAAGCAATAACAAGTAGACACAAATAATCCATAATAATACTTCTGAAAATAAAAGAAAAACAGCAAATGTATTTTACTTCACAGTAATGGTCTTTTTATTTTTGTTTTCCACAGACAAAGATTCTTCTCTAAGTTACGTATTAGGATGATTTTTATTTACAGAAGAACATATTTGTTACTCATCTTTGGCTCTGGAAAAACAATTTTCTCTATATTTCTTTTAGTAAATGGAATTGTGCCCAGACACACGGTGAGAAAGCACTAGGTAATATATGCATTTTTTTTCACTAAAGTCTACTGCAGTCAGGCTGGATGATACTATTCTGCCTTGTGCCAAGGTTTAAATCACTGGAATGTCTAAAGATAAGCCAACAGGGAAAAAAAAAAATCTCAGCAGTAATAATTGATTAAGAAAACTGTCCTCAGGGCGAGAGTGGAGAGCATGTCAGTATCTGGGAATATGGCACCTCCTTGCCTGGTTCCAGAAGGCCCTGGTGGCATTTCTTTTCCCTGGGCTTGATGAGGGAATGGAAGGGATTCTAACCATCAGCAGACACTCAGGTGGGTTGCCAAGATCAAGCGTGGGTACCCATGAGGACTGTCAGGCAGGTGCAAGACCTTTTGGTGCATTTTGGCACGTGCAGGCAGGGCAGCAGGCAGGCAGGCGTGCCCCCACAGGCATCAGCAGTGGGCAGCACCCTTGGAAGAGCTGTGCTTGCAGGCAAACACAAGTATCCTCTCTCTTGTTGCTCCTGCTCTGCTGCTTCTTGAAGACAGTGGTGGTGAAGAGGTTTATTGAGATTTTGTGCTCAGGTTTTGTGAGGGGAGGAAGGGTAGCTGTTCAGCAGGAGCATACTGTGAATGTGGAGGGTGTGGGGCTGGCAGACTCTCTTATATGGACTAGCAAAGTTCATTGCACAGCCTTTAAATGCTCTGTGAAAGGTGACTAAGGGAAATGAGCAGTAGCTGCAGGAGCACCTGCTCCTCAGACAGAAAACTGGAGGTGAAGCATAGAGAGGTTGATAACTGCTCCTTTTGCTGAGCTTCAACTGGGAACAGGTACCATGTTCTAGGCATTTGGACTCAGACACACAGAAATAAATGCAATTTTCCTTGTCTGAGTTCTTCTGGTGTTCATGTTGGAGACAAGGGTGAGGAACTATAACAAATCAGCTTTTCCATGGTGATGCTCACTTGGAAATGGGAGCGGCTTCTCCATGGGGTCTTCAGGATGATGCACAGTACAAATGCTGGCAACAGGACACTGCAGATATGGCCAGTGTTTCCCAGTTAGGGGCTATGAGAGTTTTTGGTCTGTGCTGGCTGCCAAGGCCAGACTCTTTTTAAAACTACACATCTACCCTGAAATGCAGTCAGCAAACACTCCCTCATAGTCGCTTGCTAAGTGGTAGAACTTCCACAGGTATGTTCTCCTCCTTGTTTGAGACGCCTCTCCCCGAATATGATAAAATACTTAATTGAACTGCCTGTTTCTCTCCATTGCCTAGAGTGGAAGCCCCTGCACTGCCAGAAAAGCCAGATGCCTACTTTTCAGGGTGGATGAGAGACATCTGGTCTTCAGAATCGGCATTATGCTGAAAAGTCACCTTGTGTGACGATACCACAGCTGCTACAACTGTGAAGCTGGGTGATTTCAAAGGCTCCTTGAATCCCATTGTCATTCATGAATTAACACGTAAAGGCTGAGTTCCTAGGCCTTAGAGTAGGGATTTCTTAGGAAGCTTTTGTAAATTGGAAGAAAACATGATTAATCAATTTCTGGGTATTTCTGTTGCTATTACATTGGGGTTTTTTACTTACCAGTAAAAAAGTATTTAAAGTACTGAGTACACCTTCCTTATATTAAAAACATTTAGTAGAATATGAAAAATGCCCACTGAGCAGAGGACGGAGAACAACAGGCATTTCTGTTTCACAGTGGCTGTGAGGAAAAGAGGATGATTTCATGTCAGACTGAGAGTGAATTAGATGAAAATTTCAGTGAATTGAGAGCTAATAACCACTGTACCCCACAGACTCCGAAATGCTTAGAGTTGAGTGAAACATTTTGTTTGACGTGGAATGAAAGATTTTATTTTGGTTTCAAACAAATTCGAATATTCTATGAAATAAGGAAAATTTGTATATGGAAGTAACTTCAAATGAGAAAATCAAAACCTTTCATTTTCAAAATGTCAAAATGAAGCCTTTCCATTTTTCACTGATTTCTTTTGTCTGAAGCTAACAATTCAGCAAATTTAATACGAATTCATGAAATATTTATGTGATGATGAGTCTTCATTTTATTTCAATAAATAGCTTACAGTTAAAAACTATGCACAACTTAAGCATTGCATCATGTTGTCCAGCCAGCCCTTTAATAACACCAGATTCTTCTCTCAGATATTTTAAAACCTGAGTAGAGTCTGTTACAGACCCTAATAAAAATGACAAATATGTATCTTTCTTCATAAAAATATAGATTTGCTGTTAAAATGTGGAGTAAGATACCTTAACTCATTGTAAAAGACTTAAATTATAAAAATGGTTGAAATAAATAATTGAAATGATGGGGCATGCCGCATAAAACTTAATCCATTTACTGATAACTGAGTATTTTAAAAATCTGCTTCTGAGAGTGTTTCTTTACAGCTTTTTCTGCAGTTTCACTGTGTATGTACTTTGATTTGGTCCTGCTCTGCTAGAGTTCTTCCACCACAGTTTCACCAAAGGGGCTGGGTAAACACTGAGCACATAAATTGCAATATATATGCATGACTTGTCCTCAATTTGCATGATTATTGCAGCAAATATAAACCTGGCATAAGGCAAAACAACAACCTATTGATAAGGCTGGTTGAGGCAGGCCTGGGTGCCTAACTCTTTTTAGACAGTGTCTTGATTTATGCTATAAATAATCAGGGTAGGGTTTTATGTTGAAGCCTTTGTGTGGGAGTTAAATGGGATGGTCTAACCTTTGAGCTATCTTTGGGCTTCAGTTCAGAGGGTGGCACTGTGTTCAGTGTCACAGAAAACATAAAAGGGACTCTAAGGGATAGGAACAGTGATGCATTACGCCCTCGTTGCTGTTGATTTTTCCTTGGGGATCCTTCTCACATTTCTTTTTGCTGATAGGCTTCAATTTTTTTGTGAAGCATTTTCAGCAAGCTTGATTGGGAGAACATACACACATACAAAATTTATAAGTAATTTTACTTAGAAGTAGCAAGAATATTTTCAGGAGAGGTAGAAAAGGCACTGTTAACATAATATATGCTGGTTTTGTTTGTACATGCGTAGTCATATACAGAAAGAAGAAATGTTATTTGTTCATAGCATAGGTGGTGTACTTAATTATATGGAAACTTTACGTTATGTTTGGAGGGCAGATATAATACCTAATGCATTTAAAAAAGTAGAATCTATAGATAGTACAAGATAGTATTAATGTAATTGGAGCACCTTTTCTCTTTGCTAAAATGATTACACAAGAAGAGTGTCTGTGCCAAATCTAACATGTTCTTCATGAGTGTAATCCTACTTGGTTTTGGGGACAGTTTGAAGGAGTCACTTTATATATGTCTGCCACATCATTCTGTGTACTGAGGAGTAAACCTCAGTATGAAGCATGAGCTTTTGTGGTTTCTGATAAATTGCAGTACAGCCATGGCTTTGGTGCTTTTATTTTCACTTAAGGCAGCTTTAATACCCTGGGAATTCTGGCTTTACAGTATTAAAAATGAGCACAATATAGAAAGCAGCTACAAGTCTCAATGCATATCGTTCTTGGACTTTACAAGTGGCATCAAAATACAGTCAGAATTCACTTATCCCATAAGTGGAGCAAGAAAAAAGCAAGTTACACAAGTAACTCCTCTCCACTGATGGACAAGGTTTGAGCTGGGGGGAGGGATGGCAAAGCATGGAAAGTAGATACATGGAGCAAAGCCTTCTGGACTTGGCATGCCTCTTGGTCCTCCTGTGGACTGATGAGATCTCTCAAATGTGGATGTAAATTTCCCATGTCACACCTTGCTAAAATAAATGGTTAGTAGGTGTATTAAATAGTCTTTGGATTCCATATCACATCTGTGGGCGACAGGCATACAAATACTTTCTTTGGAATTAAAGCACATGCAGCTGATAGTCTACAAAGTTTCATTTTGGTGGCTTGCTTTTTATTTTTCCCTTAGAATTGTAAAGCTATAATCAGCTGGAGTAGTAGGTCACAGGGTTTCATTTTCATGGAGGAGGAGAAGGGTGATAAAGACATTTTTTATTCACAGAGAATGTTATCGTGCAGCATGAATGGGAACTGGAGCTCATTTAGCCTTTCTCTGCAGCCTCTCAGAGCTGTACTTCACAGAAGAACATGTTAGAATTTATGAAAGTTTCATTACTAGATTTGTCAGGCAACATTTGTCTGTTGAGAAAAAGACAAACCTGCTTAAATTCTGGAGATTAAAAGGCATGTCTCCTTACGCTTAGGTGGCAGACCTTTGTGTCTGCAGCCTGCCCGAGGTAACAGACTTGGGCCTCACTTCTGAAATTAGGTATGGATTTCCTGCTGGCAGTGGGGAAACAGGGCTGAGATCTCCTACATAGGGGTGTATTGCCTGATGCATATGCTCTGTGTGGAGCTGCCTACCACAGAGTGCAGAACACTTTAGTTTTAGCCTTTCTTGCCTTTTTTTCACACTACCAGAGACGTTTCCTGCAACAGTGTAAGAAATGCAGCAACTTGAGATCTCAGCCCTGTGGCAGATGTCTCTTGCTCCCCTGGCTTTGGAGAAGCCTCACTAACTAAACCCGGAGTATCAATTCTCAGGTGGCAGCCTGACAAGAAGTTTTGGGGTGTCACTCAGACGGCCTGGTACGGCAAAAGTGTCCCAGGGTTAGCCCCAATGTTCAAATCTTAGCCCCCAAAGCTAAAGGCAAAGTGTGTCCAAATATCAATGGGTACATTAGGATGCCCCAGAGGGTTGCAGGAATTCCAGTGGCTGATGAAATAGGTTCTGAAGGGTCACCTGGTAAAGGAAAAACTCACCAATTTTTACCTTGCTTAGAAAATAATGTATGTCAAAAATAAGATAAAATCTTGCCTTTGCTCAGCAGTTGACATTTTGAAATGAGGTCTTTAATTCTCTTGGGGAAGAAACAAAAGGTTTGCAGAGGAGTTGTGGAGTGATCCGCCTCTAAGTGATGACTGTGGCAGAGTGCTGAGGCAGCTTGAACTCCTGAAGAAATTTAGGAGGCTACGTTCAATGCAGGGGATATGAACACAACTTCCAGTGATTCGGTTCCTGTTGTATGCCCTCTAGAACTTATACTGCATGAGAGAGTCAAAGCAGGAAGATAGGACACACTGAAAGACTGAGGAACCCAAAAAAGACACACATTTTCCTCAGTTTCCCACACGTCTAGTTCCAGATGTTAGAAAAATTCTATCATGGTCCCCCATATAATTATGCTTCTACTCTCTGTGAGACGTGGTGTAGGGTCCACAAAGTATTTGGGAACCTCCTACTAGAGACCTTTCTTTGAGCATGCAGGATTAGGCCCATTTGAGATTTCTGCACTATTTGGAAGATGGCATTTGAGCTAAATGTATTACATTTAGCCTCTGTTGAGACTGCTGCAGGGTGTTCTTCCCCTGCGGTGCAGTGATGTCTGCAGTGGGTACGCTCTGCAGCTCTGCAGCCTGAGCCCACCAGCAAAACTGGGCCCCAGGATTGCTGCACACCAGTGAGTCCTCTGTACATCCTCCTAACATGATCACTGGGTTTGTATGCTCAAGCCATCAGTTAAATTTAAATGTGTCAATCAGGAAAACTCTAGGAGTGTAGGATACAAGTGAGGGCAAGCTTTACTTTAAAACATGTGGTTTGGCTGTGGTTAGATCACTGGGGAAGCCTGTAGCTTGTCCACATTTAATGTTAAGTCAGGCTTAAAATCACATTAGTTAAAACAAGTTAGCTAACACATTTGCAGATGGAAGCACTTTCCCTGTTCTGATGTGTCTAGAGGAAAGTTTCTTGTCTGCAGTAATGAATAATGCTTTGCATTTGTTTGCTCATACCACTTATTCTTACAATAAGAATAAGCACCAGATAACTGTTATCACATTCCTGTGAGGCACTTGCACTCAGACATCCCTGTATTGATCAGGTTGATCATTGCAACAAAACCAAACTGAAAGGAGAATAAGGGTTATGTTTTCAGTCCACCTGAACCTTTGAATGGATGATTGCACTTCTGTTCCCATATGGGACATTCACTTAAGAGCTGGACTCGATGATCCTTGTGGGTCCCTCCCAACTCAGAATGTTCTCTATGTGTGAGTGTGGGGTGTGTGTGGGTGTGGGTGTGTGTGTATGAAAGAGATAAGGCTGGAGGAAAGAAAGAGGGTCCATCAGGAAGGTGGGGACCGTCTCCTTTGGTGGCAGCACAGACATAGATGGCTTTTGGCGAGCATGAGCAGGGGCCTGGCCAGGTGCACCAGGTCTGCCCAGCTGGCAGCAGCCTCCTGGGCCTGGTCCTCTGCTCAGCCTGGGGGACCATTCCCAGGAGAGAGCTGGTGTGCAAAAGGATGGCTGCAATCCTCTGCAGCTGCCATTTTATGGTGTACTTTGAGGCGGCTGTTTTCAAGTTCGATCTCTCGGGTGATCAGTGCAGCTTGGCAGCGCTGCAAAACCTGGAGGGGCAGCAATTGGTAGTGCAGGGGGCAGTGGTGGCTGTGGGTCAGCAGAGTGAGGTTGTGGGTCAGCAGAGTGAGCTTCTGCAGCCAGCACTGCCCCAAAGGTAGTGTGTTCTCCAGTGGTTCCTATCCCTTCTTCTATCCCTTCTCACTCTATAATAAACAGTACAGACATTAGAGAAGTTGTCTAAGTCAAGAAATTACTAGGGTTTTCCAATCAATTAAGCAAAGCATGTGTTAAACAACTTATCTGGGGGATTGAATTGCCTTTCTCAGCCTTTCTTTTTTAAAGGACTTGATATATATCTCTAGCACAAGAAAAAGAAATGGCCTAGAAATAGAAAGCAAAAAAAGTATTGGAAGCTGGAAGCCAATAAGCATATATAAGAACTCTCACCAGTTTTAATTACCTCTACATCACACTGAGGAGAAATTTGGAGAAGCTTTCAAATTTTACGATAAAGTCCTATCTATTTCTTAATGCACTGGTTGCCCAGACAGGGGCACCTTTTTCTCATCTGATTTACACACACAGTGCTCATATGAGTATCTTCAAGTGGTACACTGAAAATCTTAATTTCTAGAGAGTAGTGAGATCTTTTCTTGCTATCATCTTACTTATACCATTGCTTGCCTGGTTTTTTTTGTTCTCAGGAATATACTTCATGTGTTTTTTATTTCTTTGTTTTCCCCTTTCCAGCTGCTTGATTTGTATGTTGGTAGGAAATGATTCTTATTTTCAGGTTACATGGTTTATTAAGTGGGGAAACACTGTGGTTTCAG
This sequence comes from Oxylabes madagascariensis, assembly GCA_013400675.1. NCBI lineage: Eukaryota > Metazoa > Chordata > Aves > Passeriformes > Timaliidae > Oxylabes > Oxylabes madagascariensis. Next base: position 117,302 of record VYZR01089203.1, read on the forward strand.
GAGGCTACGATGACATTAAAAAACAAGTACTGGAAATAAAAATGCATGTCATGCCAACTTATGTATACAACATTCAAAGCTTGAAAACTAAACCAGTGCATGCACAGAGTCAACATTTGGGTCATCTGTTTCAGGGCTGATGTCTGCTGGAGCAAAACTGGGTTATTCTTGAGCTAGGCATTGTCTAGCTACGGCTCCTCGGGGCCTCTGCCCTTCCAGCGAAGGTGTCATGAAAATTTAGCAAGGGACTCAAAAAACTCCAGGCTCTTCTGTAAGTAGAAAAGTGGGGCAGGGCTGTGGTGGTGCTGGTGCTGCAGGCCAGGAGGGAGGCTCCATGACTGATGTATGCAGATCCTGCAGGATCCCAAGATCCTGCAAGTTTTTTTTGTGCGGCACTTCTGGGCACTCGGCAGGATGCTGATAACTGGCTCTTCTGTTGTATTTAAATATAAGTTAAACTGAGCTGCCCCTGAAGGTACCCTCTTAACTGCAGGCATAGATTGTATGGTTGGAAGATGCTGTGGTGACTGCTTCACCTTTTGAATGAGGCTGCTTATAAACCATTCATAATTTTTTTGGTATTTGTTAAAAGTAGTTTGCAGCATCTCCATAGCTCAGGGCAGTTGTGTTTCCATCTGTTCTGCCTGCTGTAAGTTGTCAGTTCTGGATTTGGCACTGTGGAGGAAAACTGACATATGACAAAGAGGAAGCAGGACCCACATTGATTGACAGAGTATTTTCTCAGTAGGAAAGTGCAGTATACTCAGGCATAAAGAGGAATAATCCAAAAGATATTTATCTCTAGGGATCTGAATTATATTAGAAAGTATACAAACAAGGATCTGGTTTCTCTCTAGACACCATGGGCTCTACAAATTCTTATTCTATCCTTTAAGATAAATCATAGCTACAGGAATGAATAAGAGAAAAAGTCTTTGTCAATAAATGCCCTGGGAATTCATTATAATTCTGTTTTGAGCCTTTGAGTGCATTCCTGGAAGAATCACGTGTCACATTACCCTTATGTGTAGTTGTGAAAATGTGGAATTTAAACACAGTTTGTCCAAGATAATTTTTTGGGCTGTTGTAACTGTACCATTGATCCAATGTGTGCTGGAAGGTGTGCAGTCCTTACTCAGGAGGTTTTGTTTTTTTTCTTCTGGTCCTTAGCTTAGGTAAACACTATATAAGGTAGGTAGGTAGGTAGGTAGAGAAACCTTTGGGATAAAGTAGCAGATGGTCCAAACCTATAAGGAAGTTTAATGGCTTAGTGGTTTTCTGGGCTTCTGGAGGCTGTAATGCCTGTACATGGCAAAACAGATGGTGGCATTGTAAAAGTGACTGTCACTTCTGCGTGCAAAGCTTGGAATATGGCCTTTTTGCCTCTAAACTTCATCTTTGGATACACTGATGAACTTGCCATGGACTTACTAAGGGCATAAAGAAAATTATTCTGACTGGCAAATGGTGGTGTTACTGTTTGTGTCAATGCCATTCTGGCTCATGGAAAGCTCATTGAATTGCTGTTAAATTGTATTGTAGCAAAATAACTTTCATAAGGCTGTGGAGGATTTTCTGAACCATCATAAAAAATGGAAATGTGAAAACTAAAATTATTGAGTCCATTTAATATCCCTGAGAGGCCATACCCAGAGAGTGCACTCTGAGCTGACACAGATGGCACACTGCTCTCATCTTGCCTTCATAGATTGAGAAAAGAACCTCTTAGAAACCATCTTTGTCTCTTCTTTCCCCCCGCCCCTGCCCTCAGTGTTAGTTTCTGTTGTAGTGTTTCATTGCCATCACTGCAAACAACTTGGAGCTCAGCACTACCAGTCCTGCTTAACGCTGAATCAGTGTAGCTTCTGAGGGATTTGGAGTGTGGACACAATCAGCCTCTGTCCTATAAACAAAAGGGACCCAACTGGGAGGATGAATGGAAAGTTATGATGTCCAGGCTTATCCTTTTTTGTGGAATTCTGCCCCTGGTCACCCTTCAGGGGTATTTGAAAAGGTGCCTGGGATTTATTTTGGTGTTTTAGTTGACTGACAGACCTTTATTTACCTCTGCTGGAGATCTTACACTCACTGAATGTTCATTCCTTGCCTTCTATCATATGGCTCTCTGCTTGGGCTTGTTGTCCAGGCTGGTAGGTTTCCCCATGGGAAAAGGACAGTAAACTTGAAGTTCCTCTTTCTGTCCATCACCTTTCTTCTCAATCTCCTGGTGCTCAGGAGCTGTCTTCATCTGCTCCTAGGAAGGACACAGGGCTTTGCAGCACCGTCGACATGGAGGGCTGTCACCTAGGAGTGCTGCTCTCCCTCCAGCTGGACCTTTCGTTCTGCTGACACCAGACTGGCTTTGCTACTCCCTTTTGGGTTGTGGTTACATGACACTCTGTCATTCCAGGGCACTCACCTGGAACACTCACCCAAAGCAAAGCCACTAGTTTTCCACTGGGATTCAAGCTCTCAGTTCCATACTAAGGTGGATACAGAGGATGCAAGGGTTAAAGGAGAGATAGAGCAGATGAGGAGGAAGGGGACTGTGCCTGGCCACAACAGTGAGATACAGCCTGACCAGCAGGTTGAGGGGCGTGATTCTCCCCCTCTACTCCACTCTCATGAGACCACACCTGGAGTGTGGCATCCAGCTCTGGGAGCCCTTACATAAGAAGGATGTGGACATGGACCTGTAGAAATATGTCCAGAGGAGGGCCATGAAGGTG
>VYZR01089206.1:22964-36512 GCA_013400675.1 Oxylabes madagascariensis
GGCCCCCGCAGCGCCAGCAGCGCCGAGCAGCTCATGGTGGCGGCGGGCGGCGGCGCGGGCACCGCCCCGGCTGCGGCCGCCTAACACGGGGCTGGGGAGGAGCTGGGGCCTGCGGAGGCGATTGGGAAAAGGGGCGGGAGAAAGTTTATAAACGCCGGGTGCGCGGGAGAGCGTGTTGGAAGTTGTGCGGGGGCAGCCGGGTTTAGCGGGTGTGCGCGCAGCGCCGGACAGCTGTAGGGCACTGATGGGTCCAGCCCGAGGCGTGTCCCAGCGGGGCCTCTCTGGCTGGGGCTGTGCCGGGCCCAGGCTGGGGGCGGCTCGGCGGCGGCGGTGCGGGGCTGCCCCGTCCCCGGGCAGCTGCGGGCTGGGCGAGCGCGCCCCGGCCTGCGGCCGTGTGTCGGGGCAGAACCGCGGCGCTGGAAACCCCCTTACCAGGCTCGGGATAACCTCAGAAGCGTGTCAGATAGTCCGGTTATGGAATCCTTGCGAAACCTTTTCCTCCTCTCCCAAATACAAAATGCGTTTGTTAAAAAATAAAGGCTTTCTGTGTGGAAGTGCACGTCTCTGTTCCGAGAGAAGGGGTTTGTCAGGTCCTGGACTGAATTTCTAGTTTATGGACGTGAGTAAAATGTCACCAAGCCAGTCATATATAAGGAGGAATGATTTCCTAGTCCTGACGTCCGAGCTGGAGGGGCTGTCTCTGGATATCTCCGCAAAGGGTTACTCCTGTACAGGTGCTCCAGAGCAAATCCTTCCTGTCTGACGTGAGCGAGGACTGTGCCTGAACCGGAGTCTTACGTGCTGCTACTCTGGCACAATAACATACTGGCCTTCCTTAACAAGTACACTTCTATTCCAAGTGGGTTTGAATTATATCTTGCAAATGATACAATAATAAATTTGGGAGTCTTTGCAGGAGTGATGGAAGATGAAACGTTTGGTGTAACACTGACAATGCTAAGTATGTGGTGATGATGAAAGGGGGCTTTGCTAATATAAAAAGTAGCCATGTTGAAAATAAATAAGTACTTCTGGAAATTGTTGATAAAACTTCCAGTTAGATTATTTTCGCATTGTGATTAGAAATAATGCAGTTGAGAGAAGATGGGAAATAGTCATGCTGTGATCTCCGAATTTGGTTCTTTATTTAGGGAGGTACAATGTTTTCGTTTTCCAAAGAAGGGCTATAAAGCACCATTTTATGTTATCAGTGCTTGAGTGATGAATAATTCCTGTCCTAATCTATTAAACAGGCAGAACCAAGGAGGTCATAAAGAAAGAAAATTGGTTCCGTAAACAGATTTTTATTATTACCCTATGAAAGTATTTCATTATTATGTTGAAAATTTGCAGATTTTGAGTCCCTATAAACTAGTAAACATCCCACAAGGTAATGTATGCAAAGTTGACTCCAGAGAGCTTTTTCCTAAATATATATTTATTATAGCGCCTTAAAGTCAACTTCGAAGCAAGAATCAGAAAGCGCACTGTCTGGTACAAAATACATGGCTATCCATATAGACACAAAGACAGATGCTTTCTGTAAATATATTTTAAAGTGTCTTCCACTTTTGTTCTGATTCGGAATACATTGCAGTCAGATGCCAACATATTGCAGCATGTCAGGAAACATGGCTAGTACTCTGCAAGCCATGCAATCCTCTCAAATCCTGGGGTAAAATTCAAGTGTAGTTCGCCTCGGCTGAGACTATTACCGACGTGCTGCAGTGTTCCCTTCTGTGCTTGAACGCATCCAGAATAAATGCCGATCATTGATAACCCATGGATGTAAGTAAAAGTTCCACTGGAATGGGTTGGGCCACGTTTTCAAGCTGCAAAACTGAACTTGCGGGCGTGAGAAGGGCTAGCTGCTGAGGCCAAGGGACCCAGGGGCCGGTAGGTGGCTGTGTTTCACCGCTGTCCGCACCCTCCCTGCCTGCAAAACAATCCCTGACCCCAAAAACAGCCACCTGCTCCCACCAGCATCCTCTGTGCATTTCTTTATCTCCCCGGATGAACCGGGCATTTTATCTATATTAAGTAATAAATATTCACATGCACATATGTACATTGGTGAAACAGTCTTGGAATCTAGAAGGTGCTTTATTCGTTTAACTTCTCTCAAGTATTTTCAGAGCATGGATTTTGACAGCCACTGCTCATGGTTCGGGGGAAGGACTGGATCTTGCTTTGTCAGAAACCATTTCAAGGTCCTTATGGAACCTTAAATACGATTTTAGAAAATTTGCATATGGATGTTGACAGCTGCGTGAGACAATATCCAACATGTATTTAATACTAAGACATCCATTAGCTGATCTCCAAAAAAATGGAAGGAAAGGATTTGGAATAGTTTCCACTATTTGCAATGGTGCAGTAAAGTGATAAAGGGATCAAAACCCTCTTTGTTGGTTCTGTTGGCTCCCACAGCGAATTCGTTTCTTGCTCAATTTATACTTGTCCATAAATAAGTAGGCTATTTAATAAGCTTATTGTGATTGCAGGAAAATCATCCATTTTTTTCTGAAAGAGTAATTTATTCACTACCTCTATCCCCTCCACAAATTATTTTCTTAAAATAGACTGAATTTTCATTACCACCATCATTCCATCCTGAGCAGTAATGATTAGCTCAGAGTTCATTATTTTATACATGAAGTTAGGATTGTTTAAATGAAAACTCAGGCAAATTGTATAGTGGTTCTTTTCCAGGTAGGCTTGGGAAGCAATGCTCTGTGATAGTCAAGTCTTAATTTTGAGATTTTTTTTGAGATTATTTAAGAGATTTTTAGGAACAGTTTATTGCTCTTTGAGGACATCAGATGGCACTGTGTGGTTGTCAGTGAAGCCCAAAAGGAGCTACAATCAGTAACAAGCCTGTGTGAAATTCATAGACAAGAGGTGCTAGTAAAGACTTGACTGTATTTGTGACCTGTGTGGGGGATATGGGTCAACAATAAAAGCAGTCACAACTCACTCACGTGATAGGAACCTATTTCTTAATGTAAAATTTTTAAGAATAAGCCAGAATTCCTCTCATAATTTGTGAGAAGAAAGTGGGGGGAAGAAAAATCTTCTGGCTTTATTTTTTATACCAGAGAAAGATAAAGACTACAGATTAAAAAAACTAAAGAGGACCTTTTTTCTGTTTCTGTGCTCATGGTTTACATGTAGATAAATCTGAGCTTCGCTTTCCTTCAGTGACCCTAAATACTTATATTTACATTTAATCAGCTGGTGTTATTAATGTTTCAAACTTAAACCTATGCTTCTCTTCCTGTAAACAGATTCATGCACCAGCATGGAGTACAGATAATGTGTAAAAGAACTGTAGAATTCATTCTTCTACTTCCGTCGTCCTGAATTAATGGCATTCAAGCCTAATCCTGGAAGTCAGGGAGGACAACACAGAATACATTTTTCCAAACCACATACACTTTCCATTATATTTCTAGGATTTTTCTGACAGTCAGACTTCCTCTGATTGCTTAAAAAAGCACAAGCAAAGTATTTCACAGGCCAGGGTTTTATTGTGAAATAAATACATTTTTGCTGTATTTCCCTTAATGTTATTGTCAGTAAGTTCCTGTCCAAACCAATAGAATCAGCCTATATGTTCGATTATTGAAGTAGGCTCTGTTTAGTTTATTGAGGCTCTGTCCTCTCAACTAATTACAAAATACTCAGCAAATATTTGAATTTACTACTTATCTCATTCCCACAAATTAGTGCATCTCTTTGTTTAACAAATAAGTTCACTGTTCTTGCCCTCAAGGTAAAGTATACACTGCAATCTCTCTTCTGCAGACAGTCTGGATACCAACCTTTTTTAAGTGAATCCACAGCTGAAAATCGTTTCTGCAGATCAGTAAAGGCAGAGAATTTACTATGTTGCATCAAATACCCCTAAATAAGACACAAACAACTCAAAGCTCAATAATGAAGTTGCACTGAACGTGGTTTAGGGCTTTGTAGTATTTTAGTAGATTTTTAGAATTTTGAGGTATAATGTCCTGTACTACAGGACTCAGAAAAACCTCAGCTGTGACAAAACAACAAAATGAGTTATCTTCTGAATCATCTTGACTTCATTCCTTTATATCACATTCCCATTTTTCAGATAGAAGATCACTCTTAATACCTTGAGATTTGAAAGAATTTTAAATAAAATCTTTATGCATGAAATTAAGTAAGCTGAACTAACTAAACAGAAGCACTATAGGATTTTTCAAAAATAAGATAATAGCTCATTCAAACCATCAAATAGCTGGCTTATGGATATGAGGTGCCTTCAGAAGTATTATGATGATGAAGTGCCTTGATTTTTGGCCCTTGAATTGTTACATATTTATTTAAATTTGTTTGTAGTAATAGTTGAAGCCAAAATAAGAACTATATATTAAAGGAATAACCCTTGGTTATTCTTTGCAGGAAACAAAGAGTCTACTATGTTATTAAAAGTGCTGACATGAACAGACATGAATCAATGTAACTTTCATGTTTTGATTTAAGAAAATATATTAGCCTATGATTATTGAAGAATACACTCTAAAGTGTAGTGTGGAGGCAGCGAAGTATCCCATAATTTCTTTTGAAAATGAAAGGTTCTGGTTGACACGAAGTACACACATTTCTTACTGTTCTTCACTCAGTTTTCAAAGAAACAACTGTTTCCAACCAGTATTTGAGCTGAAGCACAGCAAGTACCCGTACTGATGTCACAAGTGTAAAGAAATTAAAGGCTCTCCCTTGCACAGGAACAGATTTTTGTTGACTCATTTCACTTCAGGAAGGGTGAGGAAGAAATGTGCTGCACAGAATGCACTATCCAGTTGGAAAAAAATGTTGTGATTTCGCTTTTGCCCACATTTTGAAAGTTGAAAGAGCAAGTTAAGTTACAAAACTTTTTTCTTTTTCATTTTCACTTTAGTGCACTTGGCTTTCTCGCCCACCATTGGCGTAACTTCACTACTAGACAGCTTTTTAGTTGTCTCTATTTCTCATCCGAATTATTACTCACTCATTGATTGACCTAGGAAAGGGGATTTTGCCCACTAATCTGTTTAGTTATGCAAGCAGGGTGATATGTATTGGTGATGGATAGCAAAGCATAGTAGGGATTTTTTTGCAGTTTTTACCATTTGGTATTTTTCAATATTTATTTTTAAATAGGAAAATTATCTTCTGCAGCATCTAAAAAATGCAAATTCATGTCAAGTCCACTGACCACTTTCAGTTAAACAGTAATAAAAGCCCATTGGAAATATTAACTCATGACTAAAGCATTTCTAAAATGTTGTAGACTGATTTTTCAGGTTATATTCTTAAGGTAAGTAAATATAATCTTAAAAAACAGATATTTTTCCAAGGCAGCCATAAGGATATTCTGATATTCAGGAACTAATTTACAGACACAAACGTTTCTTCTGATTTGTTTTTCTGAGGAAAGGTTTTCTATGAATGATGGGAAGGTGTTGGTTAGTGTCCCAGTGGCTGACAAAAATACTAATCAATATTGAGTTGAAGAAAGCTCTTTCAAACAAATAGTGATTCACCTTTACTCTCTCCTCAAAAATAAATTGCAGGAAAAGAGTACACTGAGTTTGAGAACTCTTCCTTCCACCTGTGCTACACAATTTGTTCCTCATCTGTTACCAAACCAGCAAACAGAATTACTGGAAAGAAAACACTGGCCAGAAACTCAACACGGCTAAATTAGGCTGGCCACGTCTGAGGGTACAATTAGGTCTGTAGCACACTTGTTTGGTAAGTGGGTCAGCTGTTTGGCAACCAAGACCCACCAAGACAAAGTGGTATGTAAGGGAAGAAAAATACCGTGTAGTCATTCCACTAAGAATACATATTGCTTTCAACTTAATTAAAAGTAGGAATAAGATCTTTCTAAATAATGAAAGGTGAAATAACAGAAGAAAAGAAAAAAGAAGCAAATATATGAAATGATTAATTATTCATGACCATGTAATCAGTAAAGCAAACAATTTCCTTAAGTTTAAATATTTACATCTTCTCCTAAGAAGTACCACAGTTGTGACCACAAATACAGCTAAGAAACACTTATAATTGCAGTGTGCAAATATTTGGTAATCATTGAGACAATGTTGAAAATTGACTCCTTCATGAATGTAAATATATACAGTGATAATTTTGTGTAACGTAAGCATCTGACTGAAAATTCAGGTTTCCTATTCCTAACCCATTTGTAGGGATAATGATCCTTTTGTTTTTCCCACCAATCAGACATTCACCTTGAACATTGAAACTCTATTTATACATTGTTCTTATGTCATTATAGCTATTCTCATGCTTTAATTATAAAGTCTTAGGGTTTTTAACTCAAGATTAACTAGGCTTTTGCTGCCAGAGTTCACTGTTGTCATCCTCTCTGAAATTCCTGAAATTCTTGCCTAGGAACATAAGACAATTTTTTTTCATTTTCTGCTACTGAATAGTCTTCTGACAGAGTTTCAAGCCCATATGTACTACTTATAGTGACAAAAGGGGAAGATGTGTTCTTATTCTGTCAGAGAATGAGGGATGCCTGAATTGTGCTACGTGGTTCACCTATTGCATCATGAACAGTACATGCCCATCTGTACTCTGCAGTGTATATCTGTGTTAAAGCTGTTACTTCACAAGCCTCATACCATCAGCCTACTCATGCCATCTTGTCATATCTAAGGGAATCCTGCTGGTGCACAGCCTCTGGAATGGTATCTCTAGGACCCTGTGGACCCTTGCGTCATGAACTGCAAGGAAGAAGCAAAGCAAGCTCAGTGTACGAGCAGCAGTGACAAGGAGGTTCAGAGGTAGTTTCCTCAGTCCATGTAAACAGCACCAGTGAAGCAACAGTAAAAAACACATCAGCAGATAGATTCTACACAGTTCTACTTACTTTATTTTCACACTTTAGGAAACAGAAGTAACTCTGTAAAAGGTGGAACCATGTCCTATTCCTATCAGTAAAGTCAACAAGAGCACATTTCTGCACATGGCTCTTGAAGGTAATTAATACCAGATTTGGAAAGACAGACCTTTAGCATCGGTCATCCTTTGGAAAAGACTTTTGGCAGCCTGGCAACTAACTCACTGGTCATCAGTACAGTTACTGAAAAGCTGACTCTGCCTGGAACAATGCTTCAGCCTCATGTAAATGTCACATCAGACTGATTTTTAGCATCCTAAACACTCACATTTCTTTCTGGCAATATGTGGTGGATGTTCTCCATGTTTCAGGGCATAATTATATCTCATTTTCTAATAATCTGGTTGCTATAGAGTGCTTTTTTCCCATGTTTTAAGTACCTATTAAGCCAAGTTGAAACATTGATCCTGCTGTACAGAGATGAAGTCATTTGCCTGAAATCACAAAGCTGACCCCAGTAACCACAGATCTACTGTGAGCCCCATTCTCACCATTCTTCTCATCATTTGGTCAAACGTAACGGAGTCAAAAGCCTCATTCAACATTGCCTTACCACACATCATGCTGTACAGGCACTAAATCAGGCTTTCTCTGCAGAAGCCATAGTTCAGCCAGGTCTAGGTCATGAGTGGAAAGGTGCTAATGCTACCAATACAGATAGCATGCAAAAGGACATACTGAAGTAATTTGCTGGAACAAAGCCCATGGCAGAAGAGAGGCTTGTCAGCACTCTTGTAGCAGTATTGAATAAGGCAGATACCAACAACATTTGTTCCCCAGCAAGGAAGCATTGACCAAAGTCATTGGAATGGACTTACTGTGTTGAAAGATAGGGAACATTCTTGCTTTCATTGCCTGTGAGTAATAGCACAGACTTCTTTTCCAGCTATGCCACTGCCCAATGACTTCATACCTTTCTCTGCCTCAGTTTTGTCATCCACAGAATAGGGAAAATGATGTTGAGTCTCTTTGCAAAACACATAGAGATCTGTGGCAGGAAAGACCTACATAATCCCAAAATATAATTTATTGTTAGGCAATTGATAGTTGGTACGGATAATTCAGATTGCTACAGGGGCTTTTCCCTGTGCTGTCAGAGTGAAACTTCTGCCAGCCCGCATTACGAAGCGATGTGTGGGTTTGATTACGCGTGTGACTAGTTGTAGCATCTCCGTGCCTTGTCTCACCTTCCCGCCTTCCCTGAGACCTGGCTGGAGCGGAGACCAAGTGCAAAGCGGGCTCTGAAAATGGGAGGAGTGTACGTGCAAATTCTGGGAATCCGCCTCAAATCCCTACCCCACCCCTTCCCACCACCTCCCGGTGCCCGCCCCCAGCTTCAGCCTGCGGCCTTAAACCTCTGCGCCCCTGCGCTGGGTTGAGCATTGTCGGCCGCTGGCTGCGCTGCTGGGTGGGCAGTGGGACAGACACGATGGGGCTGAGGCTGTGCAGCTGGACTCCTCTGGGGTCTCTCCTCTCCCTACTCTTTTCTACCTGCATGGCGGTAAGTGAAGAGACAGGGTTTGGGAAGCGTTTTAGTGCAGAAAGTGGTGTTGCAGAAAATCCACTAAAAATGGCCCTCTTTCTTCTCTTTAGTACATCGCTACCAGAGATAACTGCTGCATATTGGATGACAGATTTGTAAGTACCTGAACAATTTTCTTTTATCTTAAGAATGTAACTGAAGCTTTCCTATGCTGATTATTAACTAGCGTTATCACTTTTACCTCATCATTGTTTTCCGTACTTATTAAGTGTGCTCTGCTTAAATGTGTTATTTATTGAAAGCAGTATATGTTTGGTAAAAGTGTATGGGGGGCTGCACTGTGGATGAGAGTGCACATCCAGCAGATGCTACAATAATGGCATGCACTGTTTTCTTCTTAGGTGTGTACGAAGTGTGAAAATAAAGTGTCTCTGAAAATTCAAATACAGCAGACAAACTCTGCTGCAAATGCCTGCCCCTTTTTATCCTTTACCAATTTGTATCAGCAGTGTCTGAAAGTTCCTCTGCCCAAATATTCTGTTCTGCTTTCTTTGCCCCTGAAACATTGCCAACTGTTTCTCTTTACTCCTTAGGGTAGCTTCTGCCCAACAACTTGTGGTATTGCAGATTTCCTTAATAAATTCCATACCACTATGGATAATGACCTGCAGGAAATGGAGAGAATTTTGCAGCGGATTTCTAACGCCACAGTATCAGCAGACCATCTGATTCAACACATCCAAGGCCTCTATCCTTCAGAGAAGCAAACATTACCAAGTAAGCACATAAAAATAAGTACACAACTGAGAAATTTTATTTATGTGGTTTTATTTTTTTAATTTGCCTAACTACAATTTTCTACCTTTTCTGTTTTACAGATTCAATAGATGGTTTCACTCTAAAGTCCAGGAAAATAATTGAAGAAATTATGAGATATGAAAACACTATATTGTCTCATGAAACTACTATACAGTAGGTATCTTCCACTTCTTTTATCAGTGACAATACAAATTATTTTCTTTCTGTTCTTTTGTCAAGTGCCAAAAAGCCTCCCTCAGAATGGTTTTTTGTGCTCTTGCGGACAGTTCTGCCCACACTGCCATTAGTAGCTGCCTAGCAAGACACAGAAGAATCAGGATCTGATAATGAATTTTCTGCTCACCTGGATAAACGGTTAATTGTGCAAGAAGTGCAAGATAAGAATGTCATGAAGCCTGGCAATATTTTTATTTATGTTTCTCCTGCTGTGCCAGCTCTCCTTAAATTTTTTTTCATGACCTTTGGAGGTCATGAGTTTTGCTATAAAGCAGAGTATTTGGAATGTTTGTGCAATCATTCACTCTGGCCAATTTTGCTGCATATATCCATGAAAATTAGCTCAGTCTAAATCATAAGTAACTATAAACTCAGTGATAGTCTTTTATAAGTTGACATTGGAAATAAAATTGAAAACATCAATAATGTTTCTAAATCTTAAGCATATGTTTTTTGTCAGATCTCCACTTTTATGATACTATGTCAAATATTATTTAGGAATTCCAACTCTTACAGCAGTTTATTTAGAGCACTTATGTTTTGCAAATACATCCATAATTGAAGAGGAGTTTATCATTTACTTCAGGAGAGCAACGAAAACTTTCCATAGAGTTATATTCATACATTAATTACTGATTAGAGTTTTGCTGATTAGAATCTAGTTTTTCATGTAGTTAAGTTTTGCATGAGGTTAAGCAGGTGCTTTCCTATTTTGCCTGTCCTTAACTCTAAATACCAGTGCTAACAGAGACACCCCGTTTTACAGGGGTGTTGCTGCACGTTAGATACACGAGGCATGCGTCCAGGGAAATAAATGTGTATTACACATTCTAAAACAGCGGATACAACAACCCATTTTTATGTCTCTCTGTCCAGACAGTTGACAGATACGCATATAATGAACGGCAACAGGATCGCAGAGCTGAAAGAGAAGATTGCGCAGCTTGAGTTACTCTGTCAGGTGCCATGCAAAGACAGGGTTGAAATTCAGGACACAACTGGAAGAGGTGTGCAAAATGCTTCCTGTATGGTGGAGAGTTAATTCAGCTACAAGTGCTGCCACTTGGCATCACAGCAATGATTTACTTGTACTCTTACGGGTCACAGACTTCTGCAAAGATATATAAAATTGCAAATTATAAAACCAGTCAGTACAAGCTAGATGCTCTGCAGGCAAGGATTCAGGTGGAACATAGTTCTTGCTTGGCCTTTTTGGCCAAAATACAGTTATCCCAAATGTGTGCTAAATGTGAGGGACATGACTAAAGTTTCCATGGACCTGGGACAAAGAGAAGATAACTCATTATCACATTTCTACTAAGCAACGTGGTAAAAAAACTATTTATTCCATTAGGTCCAGAAGTGTCTCTTTGTCCCTGTAGAAATCAATGCAATGACTGTTTTATACTGCTTAAACTCTATGTGAGACTAAATTCATCTTCATCTTACACAAGTCCTGTGACCCTTGGTAGGATTTTTTGTGGCAATGCCATTGAGGTATGTGGACTAAATAGCTGACTGTGCAAAAATGGTATTTAGATAAATTGCATTTCTTGCACTAAGAAAGTTACAATATAAAATAAATGTGAAGAAAGAATTGTAGCTAGATTGAAAATGATCTTTGGAATATCTTTATTTCAGATTGTCAAGACATTGCAAATAAAGGTGCAAGGAAAAGTGGTCTTTACTTTATCAAGCCTCAAAAAGCCAAGCAGTCATTCCTAGTCTACTGCGAGATTGACACATATGGCAACGGCTGGACAGTACTCCAAAGGGTATGCCACTTATGTATTATTGCTATATACAAACTTGTTGCATCAGCACTGTTTTTATGTACCTACATATGATACATATCTTTTTGACTGAGGTTTTTAGTTTTGGTGTTCTTGGTTTTTTTCCCCAGAGACTGGATGGGAGCGAAGACTTCAGTAAAAATTGGGTTCAGTACAAGGAAGGATTTGGACATCTGTCTCCAGATGACACCACTGAGTTCTGGCTGGGCAATGAAAAGATGCATTTAATAACTACACAGTCCGCTCTGCCATACACCTTACGAATAGAGTTGGAGGACTGGAATGGCAAAAAAAGGTATTCGCTTATGATGCTTCTGAAAATGACAGCTTAAAACTTACTGCTCCCACTGCTGCATCAGTTTGTAATGATAAAAGTTCACTCCTAAAAAATTATGAACCATTAGACCAGCTAACGTGCATGGAACTGCTTTGGCTCCTGAACTTACAGCTGTGACAGCAGTCACTGGGTGTGACTTGTTGCCAGACACACATGCCTGTCAGAAGGCCACGTGCTGTCAGCACTCATTTATTAGGCAGAAGGAATCTGTTTCTTCTCTTCAAGTTTCTTTGTCTTGCATATCTTACAGACTACATGATCATTATAGGTCCTTTCTATTCTGTTCTGTTCTATTTTATTTTTTATTTCTATTTCTATTATGAACCTGGGAGATTTTATATATTATATATATGTGTGTGTTGATAGTGTAAATATTTCATACATCTCTAAAGACTAGTAGTCAGAAAATACATCTGATACTGGAGCATAGAAGTTGATTGGATGTGTGTCACTGAACTGAGGCCCACAGTCACATAAAAATAATTCCTTTTAAAATGCTAGGATGCAATTTTAACTACCTTTTCTGCAGTTGTAACACTGATGTATTTTCATTTGTGCATGTGCTGGGAATACAGCATGCTCATATTCAGCATTGCCCTCTCTCCACAGCACTGCTGACTACGCTGTATTCAGAGTGGGAAGTGAAGAGGACAAGTATCGACTGACTTATGCCTATTTCATCGGGGGTGAAGCCGGGGATGCCTTCGATGGATATAATTTTGGAGATGACCCAAGTGATAAATCCCACACCTACCACAATGGCATGCGGTTCAGTACCTATGATAATGACAACGATAACTATGAAGGCAACTGTGCTGAGCAAGACGGATCTGGGTGGTGGATGAATAGATGCCATGCTGGCCACCTCAATGGCAAATATTATATAGGTAAGGTGTCTTCTAAGTGTGTATAATCCAGGACACCACGTTTCAGTGACAAAGGAAAATAAGTCATGTTTATAAAGTACACTTTGCCTTTTGGATTTTCCAAAGCTGGCATAGCCCATTCTTTGCAATAATTGTTAACACCAGTAGTAGGCATTTATGACCGCTCTCCATTCCGAAGTGGGAGAATCAATTCTGAGAGAAGCAAACAGGGGAAAAAGGCAGTGAACAGGGTCTGTTAGGACATCCTTGGATGCCGTGGAGGTGTCAGGACCATAAAAATGTATGGGTACAAGTCACTATTCTGGAAAGCAACCATTTTGCTCCAACTGGTGTTTCTTAGGTGGTGTGTACACAGAAGCAGATGCTGGTCCAGCTGGATTTGACAATGGCATTATCTGGGCAACTTGGCGAGACCGGTGGTACTCCATGAAGAAATCTGCAATGAAAATCATCCCATTCAACAGACTGTCAGTAGATGGACAGCAGCACAACTTAGGCAATATCAAACAGGTTCGACCACAGGGCTGAGGGGATATTTAAAATCAACATAGAACATGGTAATAATTTCAAACACTGAGCATGGACAGCTGAAGTTAAGCCCACTGCATCTTAGAGAGGTTGGCTTTGTTTACCATTTTGTCACAGCCGTGTTAGTACTTTGATTTTAGTGTACCTTCTACACTAGTGTTTCTTTTAACAGACAGATAAATGTATAGTCTCGTGATCAGGAATAATCCCTTTCCTTTGTGTATTTTAAATGCTACATTTTTAATTCCCAACCAATATAACTATGTATGAACACTATCAACATGTCATCATAGCCTTATTTACTTCTTTCATTCGAAGAACATTAAAATGCTTTTTTTTTTTTCGCTTTTAGGTTGGAGACACATAAAGGACGATTTGACAAAAGACCAGTCTGAACAGGAAAAGCAAATCTTTTCTGTCTTAGACACTGAACTTAGCAAACATTGCATGGTTCAGTTTTGACTATAAAACAACATTGACTGTAAGATACCTCTGTAGACGGTTATTTTTTTTCTGCACACATTCTCAATAAATTTTTGATT
>VYZR01089206.1:37082-68369 GCA_013400675.1 Oxylabes madagascariensis
TTTTTTTTTTTTTTTTTTCCCACAAATATTTAAAAATTACTGCAACATATTCAGTGCCATGCAACCAAAAAAATGTTAAAATTTGCAGCGGAAATTGATTGCATTTTACTTGCATTTTCTTTCTCTGGATCTGATAATAATTTCCCATGTGATCCACATAAGCAAATCCACAGCACAGATCAAGACCAACAAAGAGTTTTCAATGCTGTTTGAATGTATCTCCTCAAAATCCGATAAGTGCATTTGAGGGGTGTGTTAGCAAACCAAATGAGGTTTGTGGATAAATTGCTCAACAAAAGATACACTCAGAGCTAGAAACTATCACATCTCAAGCTGACACATTAAGAAGTGAAATAGGAAGTGTATTCTGGTTTCTATTTTTGGCTACTTGTGAAGGACTAGAAGTTTGCCTGGTATCTCTAAATAGCATATTCAAGTGCTTTATTTTAGAGGCAGGAGGACATTGCAGTGATAAAATAGACCTTACAGTCAGTTCACGCTGCCTCAACAGTTTTCCAGTTTTAATGCCTAGATATCTCGTGAGACTGGTGCTGAGCATCTTCCCTGGATCTGAGCCTCCATAACGTGATAAACTGCCAACTCTCTCTCATTTTTATTAAGATTTTAGCATAGTTGAATTTTTGCTCTTGGGCCAAAATCTAAAGAGGAAGACGGGTTTCTCAGAAGAGAAGGCGGCATCATTAGCTAGGGTCAGATGAGGTTAACAACAGCTTGAGAGGAGGGATGACCCCTCCACACCTCTGAACCATGGTTCATGGCAACCAGCCATGATGCACAGCTCACTGCCAGCCTTGACGCTCAATTCCTCACCAAGCAAAGCAGTTTTCCTGAACATTTTGTGCTGTAAGGCCTCTCCTGTGTCTCCATGGAGCTGAAGCAGTATGTGTAGAGAGGCTGGAGAGAAGGATGCAAGGCTTGCTTGGTTGGCAAGCCCAGTCTTCTCCTGGTTGTGCAGCCACTTGAGTAGCATTGGTTGAGTCCCTTCCACTTTCTGTTTTCAATTTATGCTACCTATGACATGACTTTAAGTTTATATTATTTATATATTTGCAACATGGATTAAAAAAATATATTCCTTTCACCTCTGTCACTTTGATTACTGTATTTACACTCTGGTAGGTGACAATTGTTATTGCCTCTCCTGGTTTAGATTTTGGCTGCAATTTGATGACAATCTGCTGTAATTACACACATTTCATGGATATGAGCTGGCATTTTATGGATTGCTTACCGTAACTAAGATGGGCTTATTCTTCCAGTTCGATTGCTAATGGGTGTCTTTAAGTTTTCACAAATCATTTTAATCTCTGGAGAAGAGCATTGTTCCCATGGTCAGAAGGGTCAGAGTCAGTGAATCCAAGAAGCCTGATCTTTCAATGAAGTCCTGTGCCAGAGTTAATCAGTGAGTCTTCAGTATCCCAGCCACTGTTGTGTTCTCTGGGCCCTGAAAGAAATCTGGCAAGACTCGTGCCTCTGGAAGCTCCTTCCCATGGTATCCAATCCCCTATCTATCAGAAAGAGGCCAGAAAAGACCTCCCGTTTCTTCTAACTCTTAAAAATACAATGATACTGTCAATATTATTTTTTACAAGCAAGTACATTGCAATTGAATGTACTTGCCCCTATTTTATATACTGAGAGCTGAGTATATTTCTCTTTTCTAAATCATTTGTTATCATACATGACCCTCAGACCGTAGCCTATAGTAAAAGTTACCTGTATTTAGAAAAGTCTGTACCTTTCACTTTATAAAAGTTTATTAAAGGATTTGGTGGCCTTTCTTTCACACCTTGAGCTTACAGTGATTCTTCCAAAGACTACTGTAGCAGGAAAAAGAGGACTCTCACTCCAAAGGTAAGAGGAAAAAAAACGTGAATGAGGAAGAGATAGAGGAAGAAAGAATCAAATAAATCGGATGGACTGCTGGACTTCTGGGTTCCTCAGTTCTGGGATATTACATGGGGAAAATGTGGGACAATGTGCTGGGATTGACTAGTAATGACTTCAAAAGGGTTAGGTAGTTTGAGGAGCATATGAAGAGAAAGTGAAGATGAAAGCTGAGTCCAAAGGAGAACGGAGTCTGAGACAAAGCATCCAGGGAAGAATCATGAATGAGCAGGTAAGAGGAGCAGAAGGCACCACTTGGAAACTGGTGGTAGGGCAGGAGACATAGACAGCGCTGGGCAAACAAGGTGCAGCTCACATCTAGGGCACACAAACCACATCTAAATCCCAGACTCCCCGACTGTTACTCTGGCATTCAACAAAGAGCAGGGCAGATGAAGTAGTACACTGCACTTCTGTCCTTTGATCCTTAATTAAAGTTAAATCCAAAGTTTATCTAGCTCTTGGCCTCCAGCCTTTCAGACAAACACTGTCAGAAGTGACTGAATGATTGCAACACGAAAGCAGAGGTATAGGCTGAAGGTCAGGCACAGATTCAGCCCCTAACTAAAGCCTGAGAAGCCCCTCCTTCACCCCAGCTTCCCCCAGCAGTTCCCTTTGCAGCAAGCAGGAAACCCCTCTTAGCTCACCTAATGTTTATGATCAGATATCATCTTTTTTCCAGTCCCTTTAGCCTTGGTGGCTGAGTTTTACTTGGACCAGAGTTAAGTTTACTGTGTTTGAGTGTCACTAGAGAGCTGTGCCATCCCTCAGAAGAGGGTCAGAAGAGGTCTGGAACATGCTACTTGCCATGTCCCCTGTGACCAGTGCCTGGAACACCACCTAGCAAATTGTCACATCCTCTGTCAGCATGATTGAAAAGGAAGAAATTCTTCTGCTTTATGTACTCTTACTACTATTGATTTTTAAGACCTATTAGATTACAAATATAATGTTAAGTTATTATTGATGATCACAAAATCAAGCATCAACAAACTGGGAAAAGTTAGAATCAAAGTGACATATCCCATCTGCATTATGAAGGATGTTTTAGTTGTTGCACAAATTGTAACACATATAGTTAGCAAGACGGGGTGAGGCACAGTGGTCCCTTACTTACAGCTGATACCTCACAGAATTAGGTGCTATTCCTGCCCTGATCACCCAGTTCCTGTGGGACAGGAGGCAAGACACCCATGTGTCTCAGAGCTGGCTGCCTGCTGTTCCCCCTGAGCCGCAGTGCTGGCACAGAGAGGCAGCTGCCAGCAATGGGATCTTCACATAGGGTGTGCTCTAAAGACTTTAGACCATCAAAATGGATCCCAAAAATTAATAGCTACTTTTTGACTTAACCTTTTCATTTGGTTTCTACAACTGTGAAAAGGGGAAAGTCGTGGCCAGGGAACGAATGTAATGTACCATGGGAAAATCCTTGAAGCTTTAAGCAGTCTGCAGGGCATCATCCTACAGGTGTACAGCTCTGGGCAGATGCTTGCCTGTGGAGCACCATCTCCATGTTTAGTGTGAGGCAGGAGGGGTTCAGTGGAAGAAATATCATATGTGATCCTGTGGTGAAACACAGTCCATGACTGTATGTCCAAGCAGAACCCACAAAGCTTGCACCTGCAATTTTTATGTTCCTGAGTATCAAGATCACAAGCTTATGATTATTCACTAGACTTTTATATCTATTATAGAGTCAAAAATTGAGCTTTTCTGAGTTTGAGTGGGAGATTCTCCATGGACCTCAGTATATTTTGTTCAACACCAAATTTGCAATTTGCAAATCAGGCAGGCAAAGCAATGATTTCCTTTTTAAAATATTAGCGAAATGCCCATCACACTGAGTGTGTGTTTTCCAGCAGGTAAGCACTGCTGTATCCCGCTAGTGCTGACATACATTTTCATTGACCTGTGCAGTTACAAGAAAAAGTTTTAGACAGAATTTTTTCCTGGAATTCTTGGAGTTGCCCGCATGTTGGTGTTGAACAAACTTATCTGGAGTAAATAACACCAGAAACTTGTGCAAGAGGCCTTAAGCAATCACCGAAGGGCGAGGGGGCATTTGGTGTGTTTTTTTCTACAAACAGAAGGGAGCATAATGATTAATCTCAGCTTTGCATTCAGGTTTAAATTGCACCAAAAGAGTGGCAAAGAGCATCCTTTCAGTCAGAGTTCTTGCTCTTCTCCTGAAGATGATACCTGTGAGGATTGTCTGTGTGTTCCTGTGCCTCAGCATAGCCTGGGTATGAATTTGCTTACTTGATTCTTTTTGTATTCTGTTTTGAATAGTAAGCATTTATGTAATGTTCATTCACGAGATAGATAAATTTTGTCTAGCTTGTAAAATTCAATGCACACACATATGCAGCAGCTTAGTGTAACCACTTCACTGATGAAGTTTCATCAGTGCTTTTGGAGTATCCAGTTCTCTATAGTTTTGTTTAACTCAGTTTTTCTGAATCTGCCTGGCTTCAGGAGCAGCAAAGCAAATCCAATAACATGAATTGAAACATTCATAGGTGATGCTCTAAGTCTTAAACATAACTGGCTGGATGCTAGTGGCTCCAGCCATTCAGAAATTTTCATGTTTATTGGGATGAATTGTTCTTTCCTTTGGACAGTATTTCAGCAGGATTTTCTACGTACAAATGACACACAATACCTTTATTATGAAAGACACATTTAAAAACAAGGACTCTTGTAGCAGCAACATCAGCTTAAACCAGAGCTAAGAATCAAATTTTTAATAAGGAAGGAGATAAACTTGATTTTAAACTGTGCTAATATAACCTTTTCTTTTTCCCATTGAGGACTCAGTCCATAATCTTATGTTATACTCTTTACCTTTTTCTTTCGGACTGTTTTTTGGTTTGTTTTGTTTTCATTTTGTTTCTGTTTTTGTTTGTTTGTTTGTTTGTTTGTTTGTTTGTTTGTTTGTTTTGGGGAGGATTTTTGTGGGTTTTTGTTTTTGTTGTTTGTTTGTTTGTTTTGGGGGGTTGTTTTTGTTTTTGTTTTTGTTTTTAAGAAAGTGCCTGTTTTAACAAATGACAGAAATTATAGGAAGCAGTTGGGACAAAACAGAAGCTGTCATATTGGAGTTGTCAATGGCTAAAGGGCATTTTTGGATATATGTGGTACTTTTAGGAGGCACTTGGGCCAATCATTAATTAATCAAACTCCTGAATTTGAATCTACTGTTTCAATAAAGAGATTCCAGTTCCTCAGAGTGGTTCTGACCCTGAAGGCTAAAATTAGGATCACTTTCTCAGCTTCAGAATTAATCATCAATCATCATAAGAATTAGTCATTAATATTTTCAAGCATTAATTATAATGTTTGAAAAGCAGAAAAGGTGCACAGAGGATTCCAGTCAGACCTGATTACATGCCAAGTCCTAAAGCATGGCTTTCTTTAATGAAAAAAAAAAGTGTTTTACTAAGTGATCACACTGTAGGAATCTTTATCATTTTTTGGCCTAGAATTAGCATGTATATATCACTTTTCTTCTCAGGTTTGAAGAAAATCTCAGTATATATATTTCTCTTCTTTCCATTAGCACAGTGAAATCCATTCATCACTTAAATTGGTTTTCAAATTGTGTTAGTAGCTTTCTTGCTCTTTTTGTCAGGCAAAACCGTCCTACAAGCTTCCAGTTAGCAACTGTGATTAAAATTACAAATGCTAATGGAAAAACTTATATATCTGTAAGCTACTTTTGTGTAGACTGAAGGTGATGAAGTGATAATAAGAATTTTAGAGTATTGCAGCTAATGGGAATAGTGTTTTTAAAGTTTTTACTTTTACTTTTCCAGTTTCAGTCTAATTTCAACTTAATTTTATATTTACACACAGGACAAAATATTTCTGTGGAATGATATTATCATAATATATCCTGAGCATCGCTAGCTCTCTACATAAAAGAATCAATTCTAAGGGATGTGAAGCTTTATTCTGACAAAACAAAAAAACCCGTATCTTACAAGAAAGGTTGGAATAAAATCCTTGCACAGTTGGGTGTGATGCTTAGCGGATAGCTGTGATTGCCACCCACCAGCTGAGTGTTTGAGGACATCAGCATTGTGTTTCTGCTCCCTCGACAGCTGTTCACTTAACCTTGGTTTTACTTTTTTGTCCTGGCAGGCAGAAGATGGAGAGACTGCCTTTGAACAGAGGGGTGCAGGAATACGTGGTCCCAGGATTGTGGAGCACAAGTCCCCCTCCAGCTGCCAGTCTGAGAAGAGCTGGCCCATCTGTGCCGATGATGACTGGGTGAGCAATTAACACTGGGGTGGAAGTGGGACTCGTCCCTAGGGCGCCTGTGGGCCCCAGCTGGATCAGCAGCTGGATCTCTACATCAGGTGCCACAGGCCAGCACGGGGTTCGGCGTTAGGGCCGAGGTAACGCTTCAGGTCAGGGCAGCCTGCACAGATCTCCTGTGGGAAACAAAGGAAGAAAGGAAAAAATGAAGACTAAAGAAACGGGGAGAAGTTTGCAGTGGTGCAGAATGAGAAGGGAAAGTAAGTCTGATAAAGAAGGATTGAATAAACGAATGCTAACCCTAGAAAAACATAAGAACTATTTCTTTTCAGAGTTTTGGTATTGCCACTTCTGGAGTTCATAAAAGAAAGGCACCAGAAAGAGGAAAGAGGAAAGAAGAAAGAGAAAGGAAAGAAATAAAGAAGAAAGAAAGAGGAAAAGAAGTAGCTAGAAATCACATACACTCACTAATTAATTTTTAGGAAGTCGGATTACAAGATGCTCAGTAGGAGTTTAATAATAATTTACTAGATGTCTTGTATATAAACTATTAATTTTTCTCTTTCTTGCCTCTTGCATCTCAGATCTTTCCTATGCTACATTTATTTGATGTCTTCTTGGCAAAGAGCTTAAGTCTGTCAGAACGTTAAGCTTTTCTGAGGAAAACTTTGCTTAAAAATGCTGGCTCTAACATCCTCCCTCAAACTGGATGAGAGACTTCTTACAGCAGACCTTTAGGAAATATATATATATATACAAAAAAATCTCACCCATGAGGAATAGAGGAGAGGGGAAGCTAAAGGTTTACTTGTTCCTCACCTCACAGTAACAGCAGGTTTCTGAGGATGTGCTTCATTGATTCCATAATACAAAATGTTTAGGATTTTAGCACAATTATTTCCCTCTTTCAATTCCAGGGTATCAAATGTCCGTCAGGATGCAGAATGCAAGGACTGATTGATGAAAAGGACCACGAATATAATCAAAGAACAGACAAAATCAAGAAGCTGCTCTCAGATAATCAAAACAACTATAAGACGTCCAATCAGATAATCGTGGAAACTGTAAATGCACTAAAACCAAACCTGGACAGTGCTCAGCGTGAGTATCTTCCGCTCAGTTTTATTATCCATTACTGAATTACTACTTTTTTGTGAATAAGCCTTATGTAGTGAAAGTACAGGCTGCACTGGATATTATTATCAAGAAACAGAACAATCATTATAATAGACTCTTAACTAGTCAGCAAAAATTATTTTAATTTTAATCTGCTCAGTACTATGAGAAATATGTTCTCAATTATGTGTCTAATTACATATTTTAAAATATGATACATATTTAGGAAAGAAAAGCACATGGGCATAGCTGACTGTGAGGCATTTTTGTTTCAGAGCTTGATGAGACTTATGGTCGCCTGTCAGGAGAACTGAGACGGAGAATTGTGACACTAAAGCAGAAAGTTGTCACTCAAGTGAACAGAATTAAAGCTCTGCAGAGCAGCATCCAGGAACAAGTGGTGGAGATGAAGCGTTTAGAGGTAGGTGTCTGCTATGCACTTCCCATTCTTTCCAGGGCCTAGCTACAGAAAGGGGATCTGTCCATAATGGTGAGCAGTGCTCCATCTGGGAGAAAACATGGTACAACTCTCACAGGATCTGACTTGCTGAGACAAATCCCCAAATGAGTTGCTTTCTATCCATCCTGGTTTTCTACTTCTGCTCTCTAGGAACCAGCATGAGTTCCGTCAGTTCCTAGTTCTATCTGCTGCTTCTCTCTGAGGCCACAAGGATGCTCCATCTACTGATAACTGCTTCTGTATGAGGCTTTTCTCCTCCTGTAAGGAGTTGCTGAGTAGTTAGAAAGGGGACATGCTCTGTCCATCCCCAGTGCTGCCACTCCTGCCCACAGCTAGGGCTGACATTAAAATCTGTGTTCCCAGGTTTCAGCCAGTTCTTCTGATGGTAATGCAAGGAAAAGCCCTGGCACAAACAGTGATTTTGCTCAAAGGCTCATTTTGATTCCTAGAACAGAAATCCATCATTTGGATCATTTGAGAAAGCAATGGTAACCCCAAGATGTCAGACCTCCCAGTAGGGCCATGATAGAGTCTTCCCCTCTCTCTGGAGGGCCCATTTCTGCCCCAGTCCCCATGGACCATGTCCAGCTCTGCAGCACTCCTTCCAAAACCAGGAAGACACCTCAAAACTCCAAAAATAAAGGGGGCAGAGATTGGGAACCTTCTACAATGTTCTTTTCCATGGAACTCATGTGCATTGGTGCTATTGCACATGTTGTATTTACAATGGAAATAAACCTACGATGACATCAAAACCAAACTTTGGAAAAGCTCAGCTGTAGGTGGGGGATGCTAAGGCTGTAGTTCCTCCTCTCATCTTTCCCCTGTTCAGTAGAATATATCCTTGCTTGAGAAAGTTGGGAAAGCTCCCTAACCAAATGACTTCTCTCTGGTTATGTAGGTGGACATTGATATTAAGATACGCGCTTGCAAAGGAACATGTGCTAGAAGTTTTGATTACAAGGTGGACAAAGAAAGCTACGACAACATCCAGAAGCAGCTTGCCCAAGCCAGCTCCATCAACTTGCACCCAGAGCTTCAGACAACCACCTTGAGCACACTGAAAATGAG
Organism: Oxylabes madagascariensis; assembly: GCA_013400675.1. NCBI lineage: Eukaryota > Metazoa > Chordata > Aves > Passeriformes > Timaliidae > Oxylabes > Oxylabes madagascariensis. The sequence continues at coordinate 45,895 of VYZR01089206.1, forward strand.
GCCACTTAAGGACTCTAATGTTCCTGATCATTTTAAGCATAAGCCTCTGCCAGAAATGCAAGCTCTGAACATAATTAATGACATCAAGCAGATGGAAGTGGTGTTAGAAAGACCAGAAACAGATGTGAAACCCTCCCGAGGTGACAGCTCGTATCACAGGGCAGAATCAAGGGGGGATGACCTTTCACACCCCAGCAAATTAGTTCTTCCTGCTCATGGGAGAGAAACCCTTGGTCTGGGAGACAAAACCTCCTCCACAGTTCGTAGATGCACCAAAACTACCACAAAAAAAATTGTCTCTGGGCCTGATGGCCCTAGAGAAGAAGTAGTTGAGAAAACAGTTTCTTCTGATGGCTCAGACTGCTCCTATTTATCTGGAAATGTTGAAGGGGAAGGGACCACCTACCGTTTTAGTGGTGCAGATGGCTTGCACAAGCTAGAGACTCTATTCCCTGAGCTAGAGTCATTTTTTACCCCCGACTCTCCATCCACTTCTACTAAGCACGTTAGTGGATCTAGCAGCTTCACAACTAGTAGACACACAACTGGCACAGGCAGTAGTCACATAGGTACAGGAGCATCCAGTCATTCAGGGCTTTACGGGGGAAAAGACAAATTTGGAGATTTAGGAGAGGAGGAGGAAGATGACTTTGGAAGACTTCAGCCATCTGGATTCCCATCTGGCAGTGCAAGTCACTCCAAGACCAGCTCTTCTAGTTTCAAGAACAAGGGAGGCTCTACTTTCGAAACCAAATCAGTAAAGATCCGTGACATAAATGAGCGGCTAGGTGGGTTGGAACATGATCAGAGTGCAGAGGATACCCCAGACTTTCAGGCCCGCAGCTTCAGACCGTCAGGAGGGAAGCGAAGGACACCCAGCACTGGGAAAGGTAGCTATTGAGGTAATGGAGCTGAACTCCATCCACGACCAACCTGACACATTGATTTGAGATACTGTAGTACAACAGTGTGATCATTAAATGCAAGCACTGTGTCTGTTTGTTACCACCTCGGAAAAAAAAGGGAAAATATGTCATTAATACTTGGGTATTACATAGACAATTCACGATTTAAGAAATATGTTAAGTTTTCTTTCCTGAATTCTTTTTAATGTTGCCTGTCACTATACCTAGCATAGTCCAAGACATGACTAACAATTTTCCTCTGAGCTATTGGTATTTGGATTCCTCTGAACCTTTTAATAAATTTTGCTGATAACTTCTGTCAAACCAGATCAACTTTTTTTTTTAGACTGTGATGATATCCGCCAGAAACACACTTCTGGTGCCAAAAGTGGCATTTTCAAAATCAAGCCAGCGGGATCCAATAAGGTTTTATCAGTTTATTGCGACCAAGAGACCACTTTGGGAGGATGGCTATTGATCCAACAGAGAATGGATGGATCAGTGAATTTTAACCGGACCTGGCAAGACTACAAGAAAGGTTTCGGCAGCGTGGATGGCAGGGGGCAAGGAGAGTTTTGGCTGGGCAATGAAAACCTACACTTGCTGACTCAGAATGATACTCTCCTTCGGGTAGAGTTAGAGGACTGGGATGGAAATGCTGTGTTTGCAGAGTATCTCATACAGGTAGGGTCTGAAGCTGAAGGGTACATCCTTGCTGTGTCTTCCTACGAGGGCACTGCTGGGGATGCCCTAATCGCTGGCTGGCTGGAAGAGGGCACCGAATACACATCCCATGCCCAGATGAAGTTCAGCACCTTCGACCGGGACCAGGACCATTGGGAGGAGAACTGTGCTGAGATGTATGGAGGAGGCTGGTGGTACAACAGCTGCCAGGCCGCCAACCTCAATGGCATTTACTACCTGGGGGGCCACTACGACCCCAGGTACAATGTCCCCTACGAGATCGAAAACGGTGTAGTCTGGTTGCCATTTAAAGCCTCTGACTATTCCCTAAAAACTGTTAGAATGAAAATCAGACCCATAGAAACCCTGTAGAAAGGCCTTTAATGTGTGTTTTGACTACAAGTTGAAAAGACTTTTTATATATGTATGTATGATGTATCTTTACCCTGTGAATTTGAAGGCAACTGAGCACATTTGGAGATTAAAAAATAAACAATGATTAATTATCAACAAGACTTTTTTGATCATATTTTTAACTGACAAGGAAATATTGATGTAAAAATCCTTTTGATATGAACTTTGTCTATGTCTATGTCTTCGGCAGTTCACACCTTGACTTGAGATAAAAATTTTTAATTTGAATTATTTACTTTGTTTTAGGAGTGTTAAAGAAGTAAAAGTATTTAGAAGTATGTTCGCAACAAAATCCTGCCTCCACTGACATGGACTGTGAAATTCTAACCAAGTTCAACATTCACACTCCCATTTCCATTTCAAGGGGGGCACAACAGCAGTGGGAGTCAGCTCTCAGAACCAAGGGTGGTATGGGTTCTCACTTTTGCCACACATCTAACACGGAGCACACTTTGATAAAGAATGCATGCATTTTAGGACTCACTTTTAAGAATCTCCTAAGATTTGATTTTATAAATATGGACACAGGCCTTCCATCCCACTGATGAATCATAGATTCATAGACACTTGTAGCTTCAAAATAAGACAACTCCATGATAACTCATCAAAATGCAGCTTCCAAAGCAGGCTATTATTTTCTAGTAACCACTAAAAGGTTATGACTCCTACCATAACAACAAGATGAGGAGCCACCTGAATGTTTCTCAGCACATGTGCCAAGCAAAGAATTTGCTAAAGATAAGGGGTTTAAATCAACTTGCTGACAGTGTGTGGTAAGGATCTTTTTGACAAAAGCTGGCTGCATGGAATATCAGTTATATTGGTCACGCAATTACAGAAGACCACAGAAGACCTTTATACCTTATGGCATAAAATTACACAAGTATTTACACTGTTTAATATTTCTGTGCTTCTCGAAAGAAGCATGAGCAAACTTCCTTACCTCTAATCTCACTGACATGTTGCATTCCATTTAACAAGATCATCAAATACTGGCAAAGCAGCTCATTTTAGCCTTTTTTTCAGTCTTTCTCAAATACAGCCACTGTCTAACCTTTTCGGAAAGATTGCTGTATAGCAAAGACATCTTTACACTTACGTGAGGAGGTGTCTGTGCTTTTGGAAAACAAGTTTCCACTTGCACATTATTTTTTTGTTCCTTAGCCTGAGTGGAAGCCTGCCTGTGTGGATGCTGAACATTTGTGCTCCTTTAGTGAGAAGCTGCCATTATGTCTCCTTCTTTCCCTCCTGGGCTTCACAGATTAAATAAACACTAAAGGTTCAGGTGGAATCCATCCAGCCCTAGTGATCTGGGTCCCTTCCTCTGTGGAGGAAGGTAGATCTCTTTGAGAGATGTTCGTCCTGTTTGCCAGGGTTGGGAAGTCTTGTCTTTGTCTGCTCAAGGGAGCATAGACTACTAGGTTTGATGAAATACTCAACCTCCACTACTCCATGACTGGAGACATTAATTAGTCTAGTCCCATGATAGGGATTGTGTGAAAAACACATATGTGGGAAAGCAATTATGGGAACCAGGTCCCAGAAAAGGACACATTTTATCCAGCAACAGGATTTGAGCTAAGGGACCAGTGACCCACTCATTTGTTCAATACTCTTTTCATTTTTATTCCTTCTCAACTTGTTATGCAGGCAGTTACCGTTACTTTTATAATATAAAAGAAAACAACTCTCTCTTATTTAGTGAAATGCATTTCCTTCTCCCCAGATTATGCATAAACACTTAGGAATAATATGAAGAATACTTTAGTTTTAAGACTTTATTGGTTTTTAGAAAACATTTAGAAATAATCCTCTCCCTCTTTAAAAGAGATACAAAAGACCTTTGTAAAAGAGTGAAACAAGTTGTTTTTATTTTATCAGTGTTATTCTGTAATAGTTAATTCTGTCTTGTGCACAAATGGAAAAATGGAAAAAATACACTTGTGAGTTACTTTCATGGGACAGATTTAGATTTACATTTGACACAGCTTTTCACTTTAGGTCACAATATGGTTGTACATACAGATTTGGTTCTCATATGTAAAGATACGACTGAGTACCATGCTAAAAAGATAACCATGTAGAAATACTAAAAGAAAATCCCTGAATCTGTACATTTTGATAATGGTTACTGTGGAAAGTATGGCCGGATTTTCATGCTCATCTTCTTCATTGAATACCACGACCCTTTCCAGTTCATCCATACAACACCATCATCTGTCCCATGTTTTGCCATGTCCCAGCTGTAGGTCCCTCCCCAGTAGTATCTGCCATTGGGGTTGGCTGAGTGGCAGCGGTTGTACCACCATCCACCACCGTCTTGTTTGGAGCACTGTTTTCTTGGATCTGAAGTTAACCTGATGAGGGGGGAAAAAAAAAGGTGTTGAAAGTGACATCTGTAACATAGGCTAACAGATCAACAGAGTACATATACCTGCCCATGTACTGAAATTTTCAAACCATAATAAACAATTTAAGTCCTCTCTGAACTTTCTATAAAGGATTGACCATCACAAGTGTGTGCTACACGGTGCAGTCAGAAGGCAAAGCAGCTAAGAAAAACAAATCAAATTTTAGTTGCACTTCTTTGGGAATGTCATTTTAGTTTACTGATTGATAACTATGATTACTTGCAGTTCATAATGATAATTACAATATCAATGAAATTTAAAGATAGAAAGCAATGAGAAATGTATGTCTTCCCCAACCTAAATAATTCCTTTATTCATGAATATGTAATCAGGTATTAAGGACAGATTAGAGATACAGTGCTCTAATAAGTACTTTACAACTGAGCTCCTGTCTTCTGAGTAGGCAGAACATTGCTGTTTAAATTGATGTGCTACCTGCCTCTTTCTTCAGAACCCATTATATTTTACTGGAGTGAGTACCAATATTCCTACTTAGTGTCCTCAGCACTGCTGCTGTCAGTCTCTGACCATGAATATCTTGCATCCAGATTTGCTGCTTTGTCTGTAGTAAGTCATTCATTGAATCAATAAAATTCAGCATCCTTGCTTTTTACTTGGTTGTGGACTGTCACTAACATAATATATAGTTTTTCCTGTCCTTGTCTGTGCCAAAGGAACTGCACAGACATTTAACTGGCAATTTGCAGGGATATAACATATTTTGACATACTACAAAATGCTGTGAAAACCAATGGCAATTTACAGAAATAATCTATATTCAGCCCTATTTTTATTTTAAATGTATAGTGCAAGTACATACCATCCATCATTGTCTCTGTCATAAGTACTGAAGTACATGCCATTGTGAATTGTCATTGTCCTGTTTTCTCCATGCAATTGGGAAGCTCCTTCCATCAGCGCGTTGCCTGCAGTGCCTTTGTAGTTACTAACTGAAAGCTGATACTTGTTTCCTTCATTCTGTATGGTGAAACCTCCATAATGAGCTGATACTTTATCACCATTCCAGTCCTCCATTTCAATTAAAACTTCAGTGGGCCCTATTTTGGTAAGCTGGCTGATCTTGTCATTTCCAAGCCAATATTCACCTGAGAAACAACAAGTGAGAGCTCTGTGAAACAGACTTTGCTATATATTTCAAGGAAACTTTATTATTTGCCTATAGATCTGCTGGAGTGGATTAGTTAATTAAAAAAAAAAAAAAAATCTAAGAGCTTCAAAAAATAGGAGAAAATGGTTTCAGTAAGAGCAGCTCTTTGCATTTTATGCCCGGTGTTTTACCTGGTGTATCACAGTAGTTCTTCCCTCCACTCTTTGCAACATTTCCAAATCCTTTTTTATATTGATCCCATACTCTTCCGAAATTAACACTGCCATCCTGGCGGTTCTGAATCAAAGTCCAGCCTGCAGGAGCAAGAGTATTTAGATTAAATTACCAGTACAAAAGAAGCATCAAATATTAAGATACAGCCCTTTTAACTTCACCTCGGGACCAGAGGAGCATATGGCTTCCTTGCAGCAGGTCCTTCACTGCTTTTGAGCTCAGCTTTGCCCCTTTTGCTCACATTTAAAGTAGAACCTTGTTTCATAAGGAAAGGTGGAAAAAGCAGAACTTGAAGGATGGCCCTGGTCTTTTGTCAAGTGCATTGGAGCAGGGTAAGAAATGAGCCAGGCTGTCCTTGTCTGCCCACTTATGCAACGTCCATGATGGTCATAGTAAAATACATACACAATTTATTTCCAGTTTCACTACAGAAGTATCCTATTCTGCATCAGCAGATGACCTCAACAAGACTTCCCCAAATGAGTCAATCAGATTTAATTATCAAGTAATTACAAAAGGTATAATTTCATATTTCTTTGTCTAAGATACAAATTACTAATATGTTTTTTGGTAGCATTGATAAATTAATATTATAACAGCATAGTTGCACACTAACCTCCATTATTTGTTTCCATGTCACAGTATACTCTGTATGGCTTGACGAAAGGATCTGGCTGGATGAGGTACATTTCGGATGTCTCACCTCCCTTTCTGATGATATCCTCACATTCTGCAAGAATAAAACAAAGACTATTATTGAAAGATCTGTGAACTTCAATAGTCTTCGTATCCTTTGGTTTGCTGTTATATAGGAACAGTTTTAAATATCTATAGATAGTATTTTACTTTCATTTTGATTTCTGTAATACATCAAGTGAAAGAATCATGGAAGAAAGAATACTGCACTGTGCAGCTTTTCCAAAGAAGAATTTCTGAAACTTCAAACTAAATGATGCAACACCGTATACCATACAACGACTTTCTTGAACTAAAGCTTATGCAAGAAGAACCTTTCTTGACTGAAAAAAATCAAGAGTACAACTATGATAGTCACAGATGTATCACCTCCACCTTAAAAAGAGCCTGAAGCACATATTTCTTTAAAATGCTACTGGTCACTTACGAAGACTGATATTGGATAAGAGGATCTTTGGTCTGACAAGTATAGTGATCCAGAAAAGATTTTTTTTTCATCTAGGATCACTTTCATTTTTTTCCTAATACCCTGATCAATTCCACAGGCTTCAGATGCATCCATCAATTTGCACAGTGACATAAATGGGAGAAAAGATGTCATTATACTTGAATGAGTACCTTTGCCTGAAACCACAGGAATATTACAGGAAACAGAACATGGGGAACGGCAGTAGTCCACCTGGGTTGCAATGGCATTTTCCAATTTTTGTATCTTTTTATGTAAAGAATCCACAACTGCACGAAGGACCCTGAGGCTGGATGGGATGTTGTTGTCCAGATTATCCTTTATATAATTATACTGCAATTCCACTTCTGTGTTGTACTGAGAAAGTAAATCATCATTGTCTAGAAAAGCAAAGAGATGAAAAGCAGATTAGTTTTCAATGTGTTTCCCAGTTAGGAAATGATGAAGAGCAATTTGTCAGTACAATTTGAGATGCCACTAGGAAGGAAGGCAGGAAGTGCATTTCTTTTTGCTTACTTTTCTACAGTGAGCAAGAACTATGCAGATACTCTCAGGGAAGTGGCACATGTGTACTGTTGTTTCTCTGTTAGCTAATAGATTTATCAGCAGTGATTTACTCTGCCAAAGAGCAGTAATTCCCTTCTTTCTGGGGAGCCGTGGTGCCAATCCAGAGGCTGGTCATAAATGGATTGGATGGACGCAGGAAAACAGGTAAGGGGAACACATGAATGATGTACATTTAGAGGCCTCATATGAGCCTTGCCTTAGTATGAGATCCATACCTTTGCCTCTCTCAAAGGATGTTTTTTAAGATTTAAGAGGTCACAGTAACAGAGCCCTGCTTTGCTGGATATTCCATGGTATTTTTAATTTTTTTAAGAAGTCCCATTAAAAAGTAACTGTAGGAATGCCAATAAAACTTCAATACCATTTACACTAGTAGTTCATAGAAATAGCATACCTTTTCTTTGTTTTTGCCTCTTTACCAATTTATCTTCTAGAACGGTCACATATTCGTAGAAAGTTGAGGAGCTCTCCGAAAGTGTGTTCACTTTAACTTTTAGATCATTAATAACTGGTTTCAAAGTTTTTTCCTGTTTTAACAGTGCAGTTCGCAGCTCACATCCAGTTGGACACAGCACTCCCTTAAAAGAAGGAAAAAGGGCTGTGAATGAAAGTAAAGAAGTTCTAGTCCCATCAGTGAACAACCATACCTTTGAACACAGCTAACAGTTTGTAATGTGAGAACAGGTATTTAAGCATCTAGATAAGCTTTAACAAACTTCATTTGCTGGCAACTTCCACACTCAAACTTGTGCTCAGTCACTAAGAGGCCTCTCAGCCTTGTTACAGCTTGCATTTTCCAGCAGGGATCATGGCAGACACAGTGTGATAGACTGCTGCAAGGCAGCAAAGGCTGTGCTGGATGTCAGCATGCTGGTATGCCGTCCCGTAAGAGCTGCAGAGGTGACTGAGAGTAGACTAGAACTACATTTTGAAACTAATTTTAAGAAAGACATGGGAGGTTGGGGGTTTTTTGTCCCAAGTGTTCCTTAAGATTGTCTGAAACTGAATCCAGCACTTCTCAGGAGGTTTTTCCTACCCTTAATAGTTACCTGTGCAAAGCCAGGCGGAAGGCACAGGCTAACCCACAGACACTTCCTTTCCTGGTTTACAGTTCAACTCTCATCTCCCCACCTTTGCTGTAGGCTGACTCTGCCACTAATCCCAGGGACTCCGACACATTACCCTTCTGAATGCAGTCCTAGCAAACCCAAGCAAAGTGAGGAAAAGCTGGACTGCTTTAAATGAATGACCATCTTTTATTCGGCCAGGAAAACTCTCGTGTTGGGTGTACCACAAGGAAAGGACACCATGTCACCAGCTGTCTCAACAGCCAGACACCTACCAGCTCCTCCTGCGCATGGATGCAGCCTCCAGCATCAGGATAGACGATCTGTTCCTTCTTGTCCCCCATCTTTCCGCGCTTCGAGGGCCGGGGCTGGTATCCGGCCCCACTGAGGGGAGGTGCCACAGGTCGGGGCGTGGGTGCCATTTCACGCCTTTTGTCCACGGGTCGGTGGCCCCGAATGTCAACCTTCACAGGGCTCTCATCCTGCATGGCCAAGGGCAGATGAAACTCTCTGAATCTGGGATTTTACTATTGCAAAATGGGCTGCACAGGGTGGAGTCATCCATTCAGCACTCTTAAGTATTTTAAGGAGGGAAGGAAAGGAAAGTATTCCTTAAGTATTTTAAGGAAGCAAGGAAAACCGGGGAATAGAATGAAAAAACCATAATGGAAATATTATACTGACATTATGTAAAAGTCATTGCTATCCCCTCCCTTGTAAGACTAGTTACATCCTCCATACCTAGATCTAGATAAACTAAAAGGTCTTCAAACCAAAGTAAAGCAATATTTCAATAGCCAATTTTGACCAAGGAATAAATCTTACATAGTCCAGAGCTACTAAGCACCATGAAACTTGAGGTAGTAGGCTACAAAAAAAGTAATCAGACATCCTCGGGGCTAAGAAGCATATTCAGCAGCACATTTTCAATGTCCCAGATTTTTATTGGGCTACAGGAATATTTGAAAGGTCTCAGAAAATCAGGCCACAGTCAAATACATCATCAGGTTTCAGGCCAATTTCACCAGCTGTTAACTGCTGAAATTAGGAAAATCATTTAATAACATCTCTCAGAGTAGGTTTGTAGAGCTCTCTCTGATGCAGACATTCCCCATATCTGCCAGAAACGGCAAGTCTAAGAGGCTGAGCAAGGAAAACAGGCATGGTCCGTAAGCATTTTTTCAAACAAAAAATTCCAATTAATAGTTTGAGCTACTGAATCAAAACCTACAGCCGTTTCCAATCCAACTCAGATTTAGCTCCAAACAACAAACATTTGAAAGGATCCAGCATCAGAGGCTTCAAGTAATTTCAAAAATAAGCAGCATACAAAACACAGAACTGCTGAAAATTATTTAAAACATTAGTGTTAGAGTGTTATCAGTAGTCAATGTGCAGACACATGTCCTTAGATTGTCAGAAAGCCTGACTATCTAGACCAATTTAATTTGTACAGGGATTTTCAAACTATAAAAAAGTGTACCAAAATTCTAAACTGTGTTTCCCACTAAAATATTTCACTTAAACAAAAATAAAGATATATTAAATCATTATTTTATATCAATTCTCATTGCTTTTCCCTTCTGTTTAGCGATTGTTACCTCTTAATTTCCAATCTTATGCTGCATAAACTGGTAGTTTGTTTGGTTTTGGTTTTTTTTTAATGTCTACTGACTGTGCAGAAAAGTTTTTACTGTCTTTGAGACAATGATTAATTACACATTTCTACTCCTTTATACCTAATTCTAATTGTCTGTAACATCATATGTCAACATTGCTAAATTAGCATACTTAAATAAATTCAGCTAAATAACTAATCATACCATCAAACATTCTTCATTCCTTACAGAAAAAGAAATAGGAAGAAAATATCTCCAAACTCAGAAAATAACTATGGTGGAGTTACATATAAAAAGTTAATTATTAGAACAATTCAAGTGGAAGAAGAACATGCACTGAATTATCTTTTCCCACAACTTCTAATTTAGCTAACTCACATAAGCTGAGTAGGTAATGCATGCAATTAAATTAAATTAATTATTAATGACAAAGTATTAATCAATATCCGTACTACAACATCGTCGTCATAGTCAAGAGAGCCCTGGGATTGAACGGAGGAAACACAGAGCAGGAACAGCAGGAGCAGTTTCATGGTGCCGGCTTGCTTGAGCTGCTCAGTGATCTTCTCTTTTCATCAGCTCTGACAAGGAGAGGTCTCCTCTGTTCTTTTATATATATGCAGCAGCACTAATTTCCAGCTTCACAGTGATAGGATCAACCCTTCTGAGCAATCAAGAGTTTCTCTGTTAATATTCAACTCTTCACTCTGTGCCTGAATACATCAGTTGTTGAGCAATTCCTCTGGACAACTCTTATCTATATGTCCCAGCGACCTCTGTTGATGCTGGCATCAAATACATGTTCAGATCCTTAAGAGTACCTCCTGCTCAGATTACACAAGATTACCATTTTCTCAAAAATAACAAGTGTTTTAAAACAGCTGAAAAGGTGAATGGCCAAAGGAAAAAAATTAATAGATGTCATGTTGTGAGGGCTCCTTTTTTTCCTCTGCTGAAAATGTGAACATTTTGGAAATATCATGTTAAATGTGAAGACAACTCACAGCATACAGGTTTCTGCATTTTTCAAAATAGTTTGATGGTGCCTGATAGGTATGCAAATCTTTGGGTCTTTTAACATAAAAGTGAAAAAAAAAAAGATGTATTATACTCATTACATTATCATTTTGAATAAAAGCAATGCTTTTGATTTATTATGGAAAAATACTGTAAGCATAAGTCAATATTATTCCATTAATATAGCCTTGTGATATTGTAAAAGAACTAAAATAATTCAATATTACATATTAATTTGCTGATTTCCTTTTTAATACAAAAATTATATCTTTAAATACTATTTAAATATTTTTAATAAACTTTTAAGAGAATACAGCATGAAGTTACTTGAAATCATAGTGAAATACTCAAACATACTTTCTAATGTTTTATAGGAAGTTGCATATATAGTTGCTCTCATATTAGCAGAGTTTTAACATTTCAATGTGTTCATGTCCTATGATTTTCTTGGGCATTATAAGTGACCATAATGTACTGAATTAAATTAAATGTGCCAAGTGAGAGCCAGCACACTTCTCTGAAGTCATTCATATCGATGTCTGAACCAATGAAGGGATGCAAACTGTGGTCTGACCTTCCATTTCAAAGACTAATTTGATGGAGGGGAGGATTTTATGGGAAGCAAAGATAAGAACAGCTAAAATTGCTTGGGTTAGACCTTTTTCCTGTATTCGTGCTGCTGTAGAATTCTAGTAAATTTTGGAGATTCACAAAATATGAAAACTATTTAACCTGACTAGTTTAATTATTAAACAGTTTGGCCCCAAATCAGCCATGGCTCAAGGAGCTAAAACTCCACTGAATAGGATCTCCTGCATGAGGGCATCATCAACCCTATTAGTTTTGGAAGAACACAAACTTCTCCCTACAGACATTAAAGAAATCTGTCTAAGGCCAAAACTGACATCGTTAACAAGTTATTTCCGCTTATGGATGCTAACCAAGATGTTGTCATTGATTTTGGGAATATCCTAATTCTTAATACACTCTTCCCTCCATGTACCTCTGAGGGAGGTTCAGCCACCCTCATCTTACATATGGAAGGGACATAGTCATCTTGAACCTTTGCCCAGGGCTTACAAGTAGCTTGCGGTACGGTGGAACTAAAACTAGGTCTCACTATTCCTGAGCTAGAAACTCAAATTATCCCAACTCAGTTCACACAAATCCTAATTAAATATTAATAATATCAAGTGATATTTGTGCTAAATCTGTTTTGAAACCATCAGCATGTTCTGCAGTAATTTATGGTCCCCTCCTACAGGCATTAACCTCTCTTCAGCTCCTGATGAAGAGCCCTGGTTGTGTCTGTGCGGAGGCTGTCGGAGACTGGACGATGAGGGTAGGCACAGAGCCACCAAGCCAACTGCAGAGTCCCAGCATGGGAAATCCCCAGGCTTATTCTGCCTTCAGATGGGATTTCCCCTTTGAAACTCAGCCTTTGACCTTCCCAGCTCCAGTGCTTTTCAGTGGCTTCCCCAGGAGAGTTGTATAGTTGTGTCTCCCTGAGGATTCTCCACGAGGAACACGTGTATGTCACACTCCAGCAGGCTGGCGGCTACTCGCCAAATGACCAGATGCCTCAGGGCAGGGATCGTGTGACTGTCCATCTGGTAAGCAAGGGCCTTGTCTGCACTGCAGAGGTGGTGCCTGGAGACTTTTATCAACAAAAACGGTCCAAATTTGGAATGGCATACAGAGGAGTCTATCCTGGCAAACATACACACATACAGAAAAGCATTTTGGCAGCAGACGTTAATCTCCATTAGCATCTTGGTTATGAGATGTGATTTTACTCTCATGCTTGCAACCATTACAGTCAGGCTAAGAATTTATAAGGATTGAATAAAGCCTTATGAAGAACCAAAACTATAGCTTAAATTTCTTCTAAAAATGGTATTAAAAAAAGCTCTCTCTTCAAAACAGAACAACCTATCTCTCTTCCTTCATACTCCCTCCTCCAACTCATGTGGTTAATGAGAAGGTGTTCCCAGAGGTAATGTGGTGGTGATACCACAGCATGCCTGCTAGAAACTGCAATAATACTCCATGGACCTGCTGGTGTTCCAGGACACCCCTCTGTACAGTACTTTTGTACTAAAAAGGCACTTACTGGCAGAGGCATATGTGTGTTTTGAGGAACGACTGTTTGCTCGCTGCCCTGGTGTTTGTTGCACCGACCAGTGATGCAACCCTCTTTACACAAACCCCCTGTTCCAGGTGAATCGCTATCAGCAGATCATGGCTCTTCAGAGCTAGATGTATCCCCAAAGAGGTCTTGGGGAACAGAACCTTCTTGGCTTACACTGAGCTATAGTGTTTCAATTTAAAAATAGCTATTGATTTAGAAATGTCCTTTAAACCAGTAGTGTTGTAATAGTGTCATCCTATGAAAAGAATGTTGTAAACTTAAATGTTCATCTCTGCTGAGATGAACATCCTTTCTTCTTATTTGCTTTTACTGGTAGCAAATATTGCTTCAAAGGTTTCTTGTAAATGATAGTTAATGCTATCTCCATGTCCTGGGAGGAACATAAATGGTCACTTTGGCTTTAAAATAACACTAAAACTTCATCCAATTTGTTAGTCACCTTCTATGAAATAGTGCTCATAAAAAATTACATAGTTAGCTATTTCCAGAATTGCAGCTGTAGCTGACATGCAAGAACACATCAAGAAGCCATATGTAACAAAGAAAATTAATGAAGTGCATATTCCTATTAATATTACTGACATGATATATATGTTCCAGGACTAAATTTCACCTTAGACTAAACCTTCTAGTGGAAAAAAAAGAAAAAGATTAAATTTGTCCTCTGACTGGATTCTGAAATCTCTGAAAAGATGCATTTGTCCTCTGAATTTCCGAAGCATTACAAGGATAACAGGAAACAAGTTTAGATTATAAATTTTTGAGGGGAATGTTTATGTGTAAAAAAATTTAGAAAACTACAGCAACTCCAGGGCCATGTGAATAATACTAATAATTGTAGTAACAGGCACAGACAACTTTTCTTGCTAAATATATATATATTTTTTATTTTGCTACTAGAGTGCATATTTCAAATTTGGTTTCCCTTTAAAAGGCAGTGGAAATAAGTGTGATTTCTTTCAACAGAAAATAGGAAGGAAACAACTCTATAGACAGCCAGAGAATAGCCTTTAAACCATTTCCACACATGAAATCCACCAATCAACTGAGGGATCAAGCAGGCACACGCTACTCTGTGTGCAACCTTAAAAAAGAAAGATAAACCTGTTTGAAATCCCTAGCCCTTCCCAAGTTTCGTTTCAAATGTTGTGGATCTTCAATCTAACCTCCTCAGCCCAAGAGGATGTAAGAAACTTGCCCCATTTTGACACACTGTCCTGTGGAGTTTGCACTCTGGGTTGCACTTTAAGCAAGGACAGACAATGCTCCCCCTCCTCGAGGCGCTGTGGTGGTCTTTACAGGAAGCTCTCTGAAATCCAGCAGAGATTGCCAGCCTCACCAGAGGGAACAACAAAGTAGGTTGATATGTTAAACATGAAACCTGGCTGCCTTGGCTTGAAACTGAGCTGACAATAGTTCTCCACCATTACTGACACAATGCAATTGGAATCTCTTCCCTGCAACCTAGAACAGCAGCTGGGGCTCAAAGCCATTTCAAGCACGTTTCCATCACTGTATCCTAAATTACTAAATACAAACCACCAGTGCAGCCACCAGAAGTGACCCACCAGCTGCAGAAAAGACACAATATGTATGTCAAGCAGGCAAGTTGTGTGCCAGAAAAAAATCCCAAGCTAACGCTGTCCTGTAGCTAACAAAGACAGCAGGTTTGAACCAACTGTGTTGCACTGAATTTCTTCTAGCTCAGATGGTTTTGTAAACTGCTCACAGCTCAGGCATGCAGGCAAGCAGACAGAGGGAGGGGCAGGTTTGGTAGTAAAGAAGAGCATCATGATGGAGTGGCTGCAAAAGATGAGCTTGCCAAATCCCAGCTACTGTTCAGGAGGACAAGACCTCCTGAAATTAAGAGCAGATGAATATATGTGGAGAAAGTAGGTGCCTATTTGAAATTTGCACAGATGCATTTGGTTATTCCGCTCGTGAATGGAAGTGAAGTATCAGGTGGAGTACCAGGGTACATTTGGAAGAGAATTACAACCTCTGCCCTTTCACAACTAACACTTTGCTATGAAGTGCAGGGGTTGCCAGCTCGCTCACACGCTTCACCCTCCATCGAAATGAGGTCCTGTGGAGCCAAACTAAAGACACTCTTGCCAAAGATCAGCTATAATGGCTAACATCCAGTGTCACCGCGGTTCCAAACTGTGTGGCTTTATCCTTGAGAACTCACAAGGAAAGCAATACTTGAAAGCTGTAGCTGCACGGCCCTATGCAGTTGCAGAGGCCGATAGTTCCAGAACCCAAAGGGGACGGACTGACNCAGAGCACGCGGCAAGGCTGTGTCCACAGGGTTCGTGAGTATCTCCAGCGAGGGAGACTCCGCACCCTCTCCGGGAACCCTGTGCCGGTGCACGGTCATCTGCACAGTAAAGAAGTTCTTCCTCATCTTCAGGTGGAAGATGCATCAGTTTCTTCCCGTGCATCAGTTTCTGCCCACTGCCTCTCGTCCTATTGCTTGGCACCACCGGGCAGAGCCTGGCTCCGTTCTCTTGTCACCACCCCTTTACATATTTGTACACATTGATGAAGTGGCTCGCACCGCCTGCTCCTGCAGCGCCAGCGGGGCTCGAACCCGGGATCCCCCGAACGCCGAGATCCCCGGAACGCCGAGCGGAGGGGTTACCTTAAGCCCACCCCTCCGTTTTAGTCTCCCCGCCCGTTTCCCCTTAACGTCACGTCCGGTGCGGCGCGGGAGGGCGCCGGAAGTGGTTCTGTAGTGGCTGCGGCGGAGGGAGTTCGGCGGCGCCATGGTGGAGGTGAGGGACGGGGCAGCGGTCCCGCACGTCCGCTCTGTCGCGCCCTTGAGGCACCCCGGGCGAGACCAGGGAGCGGGACAGGGTCACTGGGGCGAGTGGGGTCGGGGCCGGGCGGGAGAAGGGGCGCTCCGCACCCGCCACCCTCGCTGTCCCCCGGGGGTAAAGGCCGCTGTGGGGATGGACCATATGGCCGCTGTGTGGTGGCCCCTCCGTCTGCGCATCCCCCGCCTGGTTCGGCCCGGAGACAGCGAGGTGTCCGATGCGGGTCATCGGAGTGTGCGTGTCCGGGGCGGGAGTGAGCAGCGTGTTTCCTTCGCTGGACTTGTGCCGAATGCGGAATTGGTGCTGGGGGGCATCCGGCCAAGCATCGCCAGCCCGGCAAGAAAGGGGATTGTCCCGCTCTGCTCTGCTCTGCTCTGCTCTGCTCTGCTCTGCTCTGGTGCGGCCGCACCACGAGTGCTGGGTATTGTTTTGGGTACCACAATAGCAGAAAAAGATATAAAGGCTATGGAGATGATTGGTCTAGAGGGAAAACCTTATGAGGAGTGGATGAAGTCACTTGCCATGTTCAGCCTGGAGATGAGAGTGAAGGGAAACCTCATTTCAGCTTACAGCTTCCTCACGAGGGGGAGGCAGAGGAGCAGGCTCTGATCTGATCTCTGTGGTGACCAATGACAGCATCTGAGTGAACGGCTTGAAGTTGTGTCGGGAGACGTTTAGGTTGGATGTTCGAAAAAGGTTCTTCACCCAGAGGGTGGCTGGGTGCTAGAACAGGCTCCCCAGGGAAGTGGTCCCAGCAGCAAGGCTGGCAGTTCAGTGAACATTTGGACAATGCTCTTGGGCACATGGTGTGACTCTTGGGGTGTCGTGTGCGGGGCCAGGAGTTGGACTCGATGATCCTTGTGAGCCACTTCCAACTCAGCACGTTCTGTGATTGTGGAGAAGTGGTGCTGTGGTGTTTGACCACCAGAGAGCTGCTGACACTGTTAACCCCTAGAGGAAACCTCAACTTTTTTTGTGAGGGCTTGGGAGTACAGCTGTGGAGAAGGCCACTGGTTTTATAGGTTGTAGAATCGGCACTTCTGAAAGCATCTGGGGCTGTCGGGGTTATAAAAGAAGGTGCAACGACTGCTGCCCGATGCAATACTGTGAGCTGGTTTTTTACAGAAAAGCATCTGTTAAAAATTACTTGCAGAAGCTTTTTCCCTATTGGGGAGGCATGGTGTTGAGAAATTAGCCATGTTAACATGGAGTGGTACTGCACACAGAAATTCATGATTGCCCGTGTCCTTTTTACGGTGGTAGTGCAGGAAAATTTACAGGTCTGTTTTTTTTTTTTTCAGAATTGATTTCTTTATTGCCGACATATAAAAACAGAACTGGGGAGGACGTGGGATAAAAGCTTTTATACTCGTGGATTTGTCATGTAGATAACCAATGCAGAAAGTTTGATCAAAGTTTTTGGCTTGCTTTTCAAAGTCTTCCAAGTTTTCAAGGAATACATTATCATTTTGAACAAATGCTGAAGTAAAACAACTAACATAATAACTTAATTTTTTAGTTTCCAAGAGGATTAGTGTCTTCTGTGAACCGAATGGTTGCATGTTGAGTAACAGAACTAAGATTTGAAATTGCTACTCGGTTCTATTTATGTTTCAGTGTTCAGTTTTTCATTTAGATCTGTTTAAACTTATTGAAATGCTCTTTATTTTAGGAAGTCCAAAAGCATTCTGTGCACACGCTTGTGTTCAGGTCTTTGAAGAGAACCCATGACATGTTTGTAGCTGATAATGCCAAGCCTATCCCATTGGATGAAGAAAGGTAAGTGCTTGTTGGGGGTTAGATTGGCTACACTTCTTTGTGTCTCTGGGCGTTTCTCTTGGAGGGGGGAGATTACACGAGTTTGGGGCAGGAAAAGGACAGGGCTGGGGGCAGCTTCGCTCTCTTGCTCTCGGCATCAGAGAGAGGACGGTC
Organism: Oxylabes madagascariensis; assembly: GCA_013400675.1. NCBI lineage: Eukaryota > Metazoa > Chordata > Aves > Passeriformes > Timaliidae > Oxylabes > Oxylabes madagascariensis. The sequence continues at coordinate 63,986 of VYZR01089206.1, forward strand.
CTGCTTGCTGCGGGATGAGCACTGTCAACAGTGCAATCTTGAGGGGAGAGAAATACCAGAGTCATAAAGTTTTGTTACATCCTCTCTAAGATGTTTCAAAGCTTGCTAACAGTTCAGAACCCGGGGTTTAATGAGGATTTTGCTTTACTCTTCCCACAGTCACAAGGTGAAAATGGCAGTCAAGCTGCGCACGGAGTATGGCTCAGTGCTACACATGCCCACTCTCAAAGAGAACCTGAGGGAGAAAGGAGGCCCCAACACTGGGGATCCCTATGGACACAAACAGTATTCTGGAAATCAAGGTTAGTTTGCCCTTAGTGGTATATTTGTCCTTTCTTTAGTGACAGTCTCACTGGTGTAAAATCTGCAGAATGCAGTCCAGTGTTAATCCACTGGAGATAAATACAGAAATCAAAAACACCTTTTTTTCTTGATAGGGTCTACAGGAGGTAAGTGATTCAGAAAAAAGGGGAAGGCTTGTTTTAACAAAGGAGTTATTGGGTGCTGTGTTTTTTTAATAGTGATTAATTGGTAAAAAGAGTAATTTTAGGTAGCGTTAGTGTGTGTTGTACTTAGGGGTTAGAGTTGAGTAATGTATTTCTTACGTTTGCAAGTTCATGATGATTAAGGACATGCTCTTTTGTTGACTTTTGTTTCTTTTGGCATTTTTGTGTTGCTTTTTGTTTGGGGTGTTTTTTTGTTATTTTAGTTTTGTTTCACAGTGTATTTACAGTCCATTAGCTGTGCAATTTTTAAACCAGAAAACACTTTGTTTCAAATCTGTAGAGTTTTTTCAGTATATGTTTTGTGATGTATCAGGTAGATCCCTTATGAAAATTCCCTTCTAAAAATGCTGCCTCGTTTTAGTTGAGGTAGTTGATATTCAGTTGATATTGAGATTCTGCCCAAGGTGTTTTATTTGGAAGTGTTGTGAAAATGAAACATGTTGAGAGAGAATGAAAAATCTTTTAAGAAAGGAGCCTTTTTCAATTCTGACAGCACAGGCAACCAACTAGCTTGCATTTCAGACACCCATGCTCTTTGTATATTTGAATCCTTTTCCATGATATCTGCTTCAAAGGCAATATGAACATTTTTCTCTTGAGTCCTCTTGATAACAGATAGCTTCACCATTCAAATTAGTTGTTTTTTACAATTGAGTTTTCTAAAATGGAGATAACCAGAACAAATTAAATGAATGAAAATGAGGAATGTCTAAGTACATTGGAGGTGGTTACTGGTTTCTTCTGCTGTGTATGATCTGCTCTCTTTTCCACTATTTGGTGTTTGAGTGCATTGTTTGCAGTGCAGTATAGAATGTAATTAATGTCATTAGTAATATAACATTCTCTTGCTCTTTAGGACAAGAGGTTGAGTATATGGTAACTGGTACACACCCATACCCGTCTGGGCCTGGTAAGTAAAATTTTGCAAGTGTTTGCATGGATTTTTTGGGTTTCTGTATGAACAAGATATCTTTCATCCTAGCAGAAGCAGGCTTCCTCTTGATGTGAATCCATATTTAATAGTAGTGGAATGTTGCCTGCTTTTCATCACCAGAGCAGAAAGGTGCAGGTTAACCACCTTGCTCTGGAGAAGAGACTTGAGGGTGTCATAATTTTAGTGTCATTTGCTTTTTCCTTGTGCTTGTAAGGGTTATGTTTCTGTGTTGCTACATTGACCATTGCTAATTGTGACTGTTACTGATCGATCCTGCTCTGTTCTTGTAAGAGCTTAGTTTTAGCTGTTGGTCTTTCATTGTGTTTAAGTCTATTATGAGTATAGTGGAAAATCAATTGTCTTGATTTATAACTTAAAAGATGTGAGTGTTCAGTGGACCCTCAACCATTAAAAAAACAGGCAGAGTTGCTTGTAACTGTGGGGATGAGAATTGCTCACAGTAGCTTCCTTAAGTTTAGTGTTCTTTTAATAGAATCATTTATATCAGCGTTGAAAGTCAGATTTCTTTCTTTGCTGTTTCTTGTTTTAACCTAAATATTTTGCCCAAATACTGAGTTTGTTGTCAACTGACAGAAGTTTGGTTAGGAAAAGAAGTAAAACAATGAGTTAAATTTACCAGTCTGCACCAAAACTGTAGTTTACAAAGAGTTCTTAAATTTTTTTAGACAATATCTGCTGTTCTTGAGATAAGGTTAAAAATCTGAAGATGTAGCCTGAAATTCTCACTTCAGTATGACTAAACTTTTTGTAGTTCTGGTACCACTGTGTGATGCCAAACACCACATAGGGTTGGATTAGAAATTGTACTAAAGGGCCTAAGTTAGCAAATGCTTCCCAAGATCGTGTTTATTTCTGTGATGTTTGGATTTCCATAGCAGTTGAAGCTGGATATGAAGATGGATGCTGCTCCTAATTAGACTTCTTTTTGTTTGTTTGTTTCCACTGACATACTGTTTTATAGTCTAGAAATTTTGTACTCGCATACATAGTAGATCAAGATGGAAAGGATTTGTGCCAAAATAAAGATGTCAGTAGATTAGAATTGTAAGTGAAAATGTTATTGAAGGATGAGAGTTAATATTACAAGTGTGTCAGGCCCTTGTTTGCGGGTATATGTGTATATATATGTTTGTATAATACACTTTTGAGTTCCTGTTTAAAGGAGTTGTCTTTGTTTCTGATGTGGTTTTTTTTTTTAAAGGTGTGGCTCTGACAGCTGATACTAAGGTCCAGAGGATGCCAAGTGAATCTGCAGCACAGTCCTTAGCTGTAGCACTTCCAGCTTCCCAGTCCAGGTACTGCTGTGTTATCTCATTGACACTGTTATCTATGGGAATTTCAAGGCAAATCACTGAAGCTGGGATAAGAGCTACTTGGAGTAATTCAGATATTGTTAAAGAAATTGCTTTTAGTGTGGACAGGCATTGTTTTTCTGTGCACTTTTTTTTTTATTGTCATGAGAGGCAGTGGGTAGAAGTTGGACCAAACGAAATTTTGTTCAGTTAGAAGCGAAAAAAGTGAGGCTTTGTGAGTGTCTGTACCTTGGGATGGTCAAGCCATGGAGAGGGTGCCAAGAGAGATTGTGGACTCTCCATCCTGAGAGGTGTACAACACCCAGCTGGGTGCAGCCCTGTGATGCCTTACCACTTAGCAGGAGAAAGTTGATTGCAATTCATGAACCATTTTCACTCACCCTAGGCTGGATGCCAACCGGACAGCTGCTGGTGTGGGTGACATTTACAGGCATTCTGGAATATCTGAGCGTTCACAACCTCCTGGGATGTCTGTGGTGAGTCTGTTGCACATCTGACATGAACAGTACGTGGTATTGACCAGACTGCTTCTGGATCCCTGTGTGTTGTTGTGGAGATCTCCTGACTGACTAAATTTAATCAGTATTGAGAAGGCAGAATGAGAAAATTTTAGGCTTTGGGCAAAGAGACAAGCTATAAACCAGAAGAGTAATCCTTCTTTTAACTTACAGGCTATGGTGGAAGCTGGTGGAAACAAAAATTCTGCATTAATGCCAAAGAAGGCTCCAACCATGCCCAAACCCCAGTGGCATCCACCTTGGAAACTGTACAGAGTAAGTTAGAAATTATATGACATGAACGTGCATATAAAAGTAAACACTCTATGTAAAGACCTCAAATCATAATTTTTGTTCTCATTCACAAAAATACAGTACGATTTTAAAAGGTGGTCAAAAAGTGATCACAACTAAGTTGTATACACACACTCTCTTTGAACCTCTTTTTTACTCTTGTAGCTGTGTTACAATAAATGGGGTGGAAGGTTTGCTGTATAAGTCAGAAATCTGAAGGCTAAACTTTAAAGCAATTTTTTGAAAAAGACTTAGGCTCCAAGGAATATATAGGTTTTTTAAATACAGCACTATTTGAACGTGTTTGCTATAAAAATTAAGATAAATGCCATTTGAGAGAAATTGCACCGAAATAAACCCATGAGAGATTTATGGTAAACAGATGAAAAATTGAAAACGGCCTCCATGTTAGGAGCACTTTCTTTTCAGAGAAATACTGTCAATACAGTTCAAGTCACTGGAATAATACAGTTATTGTTAAATACAACATTGTTTAATACAATAACTGTATTAATAAGTTATTGTATTTACACATAGAAGCAGTTTTAGTGAAGGTTTTTTTAGTGAAGGTCAAAATCCTTGCTCAACAAGGCAAAAGGTTGTTCAGACAGCTTGGAAATAAAAGCACAGGTGGAACACCAAATGTGGATGTCATCTGTCTGTTGCTTTAGATCTACATTTCAAATGGTTTTCCTGAGCTTGGTTTGAAGTTGTTTGTGAAAGGTGTGAACTCAGAATAGGTCGAATGAATTAGTTCTTACATTTCTCCCCAGAAAAGGCCATTTCTATTCGTATATTAGAAAGAAATTAGACATTCAT
>VYZR01089207.1:16484-37137 GCA_013400675.1 Oxylabes madagascariensis
ATGGCTGCCAGAGCACAAAAATGACCAGGAGAGGTCATCTGACATTTGATCAATGACAACCAGAGCAGGGATGGAACCCCAGGCTCAAGCATCCCTCATTTGTACAGTCAATCAAACAGGGCTTTGCTGCTTCCCAGTGACCGAGGGAGGATTGTGAATCCAGTAGGAGACAGAGAAATCTCTATGCAGGAAAAGAAGATATTGGCAGGGCACCTTTACCAGCAGCCTAGGAGGCCAAAAGGTCAATCTCACTGATCTTCCTGCTGCTCCCCTCAGAAAACAAAGGAATGCTTCATCTCTGCTCATCACCTCATCCAGCAAAGCTAGTTTCAATTTCATGCATCACCCATTTTTCTCAAAGCAAAGATAAAAATCTTGGTGGTTTTTTTTTTTTTGTTTTCTCTCCCCCTCATTTTATTTTTTTTTTTCCAAAAGATTTAGGAGTAATGCTTAAGTGGCGCTTCTTCAATTTCAGAATTGGTTAGTTGGAGTGAATTTCAGTTTGCTCATACTAGGGGAAAATCCACGAGCAAGAGAAATTAGTTTTCTGAATGGTAAAAACAAAAAGGAACTGTTTCGTAAAATAATTCAAATGCTCAAATTTTAATCAGAAGAACAAAACAGAGAAGGAAACTGGTATCAAAGTGCTTTTGTGCCACTGAAGTGGGTCAGAAGGACCTTGAGGATGTTCTGAGTCATTTGCTACAGCTCCTTTTTGAGGCACAAATGCTCCTCTGATATAACACAGTTCTATTTTCTTTCATCTGCCCAAACTTTCTTCCCTTTAAAATAGAGATACTGGGGTGTTTTTTGGTAGGAGGGGGATTTCTGCCATTTGTCTGACATAGAAGTGGTGGAGAAAAAGCATTTGTTGGGGAGAAATTTATTAGGTGGCTTGAATCACAGTTCTGAGATCAAAAAAGTTTCATTGCCTGTGAATTCTTTTTGAGGGAGCTGAAATATGGGGCCTCAGCCCTGACACAAATATCAACACATTTTGCGCTTCCTTTCACCAAATAGGTGCAAAACAAGGCAAAAAGAGGAGATCCAGAGTATAAAACATCTCTTGCTGAGTCTGTGAGAAACTTTAGGAAAAGCTGAACTTCCAGTATTCAGTAGAAATTATGGAGTGGCTGAAATTTTCAGCAGTGAAAATAAATGTGTTCATTATTGAGAGAGGGCAGTTAAAGGAAGTCACCCAAACCAACTCTAAACTAAAGAAAGAGCAAGGAAACAACATTGTTATCATAAGAATGTGTGAAACACTCCAGCTTAGACCTAAAATAGTCAATTACACATGACAATGTCACCATTGTGTATATTTCTGGTATAATATATAATATACACAATATAATATATTTCATGTCAACATCACTAAGTGAGAATTCAGCTGACAAAGGAAACATTATTTTTTGAACAGAAATTGCTGCCCAGCAGTGTATGCTGGAGGTGTCAGAAAGTTACAGTTTGCACCAGTATATACCTCTTAAGAGATAATTTTCTTTGCATGAGCAGTTGGGACATTTTATTAAAAATTTTAAAAATAAGGCATTAAAAAAGTTAATAGCATGCCACAGACAACAGCATTTACTGGTAATAAGAGGAAAGGAAGGGCTGTCATGCAGAGAAAATGGCTACAGGTAACAGAAATTCGGAGGAATGAGTACGCTGTTTTAGCTGGCTTCAGCATCACTACTCATTAAAAGTGCTTCTTTTTCACTGTCATACCAGTTCACACCCTTTTTCCTACCACACCTGCCTCTTCTGGCTGCACTAAGATGGCAGCCACATGGCAGACTTCAAAAACAAACCCTGCAGACTTCAGGAAAAGATCCAAGAAGAGATAATGGAGATTGCCTACTTTGCTGGGCTCTGCAGTGCTTTGCTATGTGCAACAGAGCCAGCATCCTCTCTTAGGTTTAAAAGTCCCAACAAATTACTTGACAGCATTAGCAGGTGCAGCAGAGGAAGGGTAATTCCCACAGGGTATGGATCTGACAATTCCATTCTGCTCCTCTCTCATGGCAGGGGAAATGGAGGACGAAACCCCAAATCTCCTAGCAGTTTTTAAAACAAGGAAGGAATAATCTTGATGATAGGTGGCATTAACTCCCTCAAAAGCCCCAACTTTACCAGGCTGAAGGTGCCAGGGGAGACTGATGACGCCTCAGTCATCTGCTGGAGCCCAGCTGTGGTCAGTAAATCACTCTTATCTAACAGACATCAGGCAGCCTCTGTGAAGTGAGTAGGTCTCTTGCAGGGTCAAAGTGGGCCAATATTCACCCTACAAAACTGCTGGTGTAATTGGTGCTGATTGCCAGTGTCAGCAGAGGCCGTGAGATGCTCACTGAGGGTCAGGGCTGAAGGAGGTGGGCAGAGAATCCCAGGGAATGCTCAGTGCCCTGCAGCAGGTACTGGCTGGGCAAACCTCAGCTATCAGCCCACAGGCTGCCAATTCTGCAATAAATAAGCAAATAAACTATATAAAACTAAAAAGTGAAATGTTCCAGGCTGCTTTTGAGGTCTATACAGGCCTATAATGGCAGAAGGGTTTCACCAAAGCCATTGCCTCATGAATGCATGGGAAATGACTTAAACAGTGCCATGGAAAATCCATGACTTTCTGACCAAAGTGTAAGCGTCTTCCAGGATTTGGGACAAAACACTGATTTAAAAAGCAAAATCAGAATGCCTCCTGTGGGCCGAAGCATTTTCCCCCATTACGTCATCCCATCAGTTTTGAAATATAGGGAAATTGTGTAAGGGGCTCTGACCTGCTAAGGCTGGAAGGATGCTTATTATGAGTGACATGAGATAAATGGAAGATAAATAGAAAATTCACATGGGGTATAACATTAAGTAAGGCCTACTGAACATAGGGTGAGCCAGCCTGTCAGACACAAAACTGCCTCCTTCTTCCCTGCTGAATGGAGCAAAGGGACAATATCAATGACAATTCTATGTGGTTATGGTGTTGATATTCAGCTCCCTTCTGCCCTAACCTAACACCAGCTACCATGCCAGTACAGCCCCAAATCCAACACGAGCAGCTCCCATGGTCAGTGTCCCTTTGCTGACAGAGTCAGCTCTGCCTTGCTGAGGGGAAATCAAGTGTGTTTTGTCAGGCTCTGGTCCCATTCAGTCCCTGCAGGAGCACCATGGTCTGTAAGGGGTGCCAGTGTGTCTAGAAGGGGTGCCTTTCACAGAGGTGTTAAATTATCATCATTTTTTGAAAGGTATCAAAGTCATTATCAGATTGCAGATGACTATTATCAGCATAAAGTAGAGGTGCATAATGACACCCTGGGGCAAGATAGGACTTGGATCTCTCCAATAAATAATGCAATTTAATTTTATAGGTTCCCCCCACTTGCCTTTGGCCATGTGTCTTGCTGGCTGGGACATTTTGGAAATGGTTTATAGGACTGTGTAGATGATTCTCAGGTGGCAGAGGCAGCAGCATGGCTTTTCCTCAGTGGGCACTGTATGGCCACATTGTATGGTCAGGTTAGGGAAAGAGCATCACAGATTTGCCTGGCTGTGCTCTAATCTGGGCTTGATGTTTGCTGCAGCATCTCAAATCCATGAGAGCAGTAGGCAAATTTGCCTAAAAGTGGTGGGACACCAACTGGCATCATAAAGCTGCCCCTTACCAGCCTGACAGCAAAATCGTCTGGCTCTCATTTACATTCATTGGAGCTCTTTTTAGCTATTAAAAGCAAGGCTCCACATCGAGTGGGATCCTAATGGTGCACAAATTCCATTTCCCACTTCCACAGACAACATGCTCTGTGTTTTGGCCTGACAGCAAAGCAGGGGCAGACACTGGTTTATCCCTCCTCCTCCCCATCTCAGCTCTGTGCCCTTCACACATAAGGGTTTGTCTTTGTACTCTAAGCCATAAGGAGCAGAACTGATAAAATATTCAGGAGGATTTTCAGTGACCTCTGCAGTAGGACACCCCTTCACCAAGGTAACACAGGTTCAGAAAGAAAGAGCGAAAGAAAATTCGGTTTCAACAATCAGCTTTCTGATCAGCCAAATAAATGTAATTAGTTAATGCTCCCTTGAATGAAGAAATGTCCTTGTCTGTACAAATACAGCCTTCAGGTGTCCTGGACTCTCTGTTCACAGTTGTGAAGGAATGAGAAAATGCATAAGGCTTTACCACTGCTTTTGCAAGTGCTGAGGAACAAATGGAAATCAGTTAAGGAGCCAACTCAATGTGCTGGGCTTTAAAAAGATCAGGATGCTGAGAAAAAATGTTGCAAAACCCAGCAGGGCTTTCAGTCTGCCGGAATAAACCATTATATTACTTGAGAGGATGCTGATTTTGTTTGCTTATTTATTTTGATGGGCTTAAAAACTATTTTCTTCCTCTTACTTCAGGGTGGAAGTCTTCTTCTCATGACATTCAGCTGGAGAACACAGAAAAGTTTAGCTATAGAGGGCTGCAATTTGTTACCTTCCAGGAAGGCTTTGCTGGGAAAGTAGATTTTGGGGTTTTCCCTGCCAGTGACTGCTACAAGACACACAACAGTTTGTACCTGTCAGCATAACCAGTCCTTTTTCTTAACTGCCCTGCTGCTCAGCACTCCTATTTCACAGTGTCAGGCACTGTGAGCACTTTAATCTGTTAAAAGGGCTCTTTTTTCCTTTTAACACTAAACCCATGTTTTATTTATCAGTCTTTGATATAGAAACACTTAAAAGGCATAACACGTTTCCTAAGATGGATGACTTCTCCGTGGCTGTTGTGCCTCTGTGTGTGTGAGCACACAGGTGCTGTTGTCGCTGCTGCATGTCCAGAGGAAAGCAACTTTATAAAGAAACAATCTCTGGCATGTGGTCCAGAGCTCCTACTCTCTAACAACAGCTCTCTGAGCACAGAGACCTATAAAGCTGTCCTATAAAGGGTCAAGTCCAGCTCTCATTGAACTCAATGGGAGTTTTTGCCTTGGCTTTAGTAGGATTTTTTCTCCAGGTCCTGCTGAAAGAGAGAGAAACAGTGGTGAATAAAAGGAAACCTAGAAACTGAATTTTGTTTATGGGATGTTTTAAAGCCATATGAAACCAGTTAAATTTATTATTTCCAGCTGATAGTATGAATTTTGGCCAGGGGTTGCAGAAACTTAATTTGCTAGCTAGTGAAATCTAATCCCCCTCGTTCCCCTGGCGTGTTCAGTGTTTTTTGGGGTGAGTATATTCCATCCCCACAAGCTGCTCCTGTCCTCCAGCCTGCTTGGCAAAGGCAGGAGCTTTCCCCAGCCCTCCCACCACCCTGCATGAGTGCTGTGGCTGTGTCAAGGGAATCACTGGAGCCCCCTTCTCCCCTTATGCAGAGTAGAGAGCTCCACGCTGTGCCTCACAGTGAAAGACCTCACTGGCTGCAGAAGCTGCTCAGTGATGATCCAAGGGCAGCCAAAAGCGGCTCTTGGACTCGCCAAGAGCTGGAGAGCACAGTTTGCAGCATGTACAAGTTGCTGTTGCAGATGAGGAGGGCCTTTCACACTTCTGAGGCTTGAGCACAAGCCCGGAGCAGATCCAGCACCTGCAGCGCCTCTGCCTGCAGGGCAGATCACATCCCTGCTGTGTTCCAAAGGAACACACCTCCACATGTGCATTCACACACGTGCTCTCAGCACTGCAAATACCTCTACCCTGCAGAGGGATCTTCCCTGGCCTTGCAACACCCTGAATGCTGCTCTGTGCATAATTAGTGTTTAATTATGGTCTGAAAAAGAGAAAAAACACACCTCTTCATAAACTAGGGGAACAGGATGTCTGTTCCATCACAGGCTAGCCCTGCCTCAAAGAAATCCAGTGTGAAGCCTGTCCCTGGGGCCACAGAGGACACCACAGCCTCTCCAGAGAGCAGCTGGGAGGAGGAGGTGAGTTTTGTCTCTCCCTCACAGCAGCGGATGTCCCTGGGGTAGGGGCAATGACAATCCTCTCACACCTTCTCCTCTCAGTGTGGCCAAGCAGGGTCCTACATCCACAGACAGAAGGGCCATTTTTGTGTTGCTCTCAGCTTTTCCAGATACGAGTGAGCTCCTGTCTGATCTGCTCTTATCCAGGAGGGTTGGGAACTCGTGCATCACTCTCTGCTCACCCTTTATAGTCAGCTCAGGATCTGTGATCAGTTCTCCCTGGAAGCAAAGGGGGTTAGAGAGCATCTCCTAAAGGGATGCCATCAGGAGCGCTCCAGCCACATTATCTGTGGGCTCAGTCCTGCAGGAGCTCATTTCCTATCTAACAATCTAACAAAACACCCTCTCTGCACACAGAAATCCCAGAGGTGTGAGAGCAAAGCCCAGGATTACATGATCAGGGACAACAAGCCCCACATTTTCAAAAATCAAGCGAGTGCCAGGTAAGAAAAAGCACTGGTGGGCTTGAGGTACTTGTTACTGAGGTGTCCTGTGGGAAAGTTGGCAAACCAACTTGCCCTTCAAGCACAAACAAGGCTGGCCCGTGCCAACCACTGCCCCAGTTACTACAACCAGTGTTATTTTAAATATCCAAGAGGAAAATTGCTGTGCTACCCACCAATTCTTTGTATTGTATTTCGTTACCACTTTCTTTATTTGCAGCTTTTTCTCCTGAGACATTTGTGAAGGCGTTGGGTTTAGGACTGCATTGGAACAGGAGTTCCCTGAGGCTGGGGTGCCCCCTTGCTAGCTCAATTCCCACTCGCTGCTGCCAGCCTGGCAGCTGCCTCAGGGTCTGTCAGATGGTCAGGAGGATGATGACATGTCTAGACACCCTTGAAGTCCTGATGGCTATTTCATTCACATTTCACTGTGAAGGTGCTGTTAATATTTAGTTGCTTAAAGAGAAAATTCTGTTCAAAACCCTCAGTTGATCCAAGCAGACTGTGCATTGGTCCCACCCCCAGCAGCAGAGTGATATTTTTCCCCTGAAAATATGGCTCTTGCTCAACAGAGACAGCTCCATTACGTAATCCTGTCAATCAGCTGCCAATCACATCACTATGGTAACTGGGTGCCAAATACAATACTGAGATAAGCATTAAATAGCTGCCAAATAGGGCCCTCTGTTCTCACCATCTCTAAACCTTTATCTTCCTTTTTTCTCCTCCTCTCTGTCTGCTCTTGATGATCACTTTGCACTTTCCTAGCAGGGTCTCTGCGATGACTCCCCGCTCAGTGCCCTGCAGCTATTGAGGTACCACTGAGGCTGGAAAACAGGGTTGTCTGAAATTAATTTTCAAAGAAATGCAAACCAAAGAAACTGCACTTTTTGTTGTTTTGTTTTGTCTTATTTCGTTTGGAATCTCTTGTACACCCTCCGTTTGCCACGGCTGCTGTCCAAGTTCTCTGACAAAGCAGTAACAAAAGGACAAGATGACACCAAGTACTCTCCAACCTGTTATTTTTCCTCCAACAGCAGCAGACAATTAAGGAAAAGCTACAGGAAGCAGAGGAAATAGAGGAATTCTTCCAGCAGTCTGTTGCTCAAGGACTTCCTGAGCTGGAAGTAACATCTGGAATATTGTAATTGCCCCGATAGATGTCCTACATCAAATCTGTTGCTCCCAATTTGAACTCATTTACAATTTTGGCCTCCACAATGTCCTGTGTCAAAAGGGTCCTCCGTGTAATTAGTGCAGGGTGTGTAAAGTTCTCCTTTGTGTTTGGGTTAACCCCTCTCTTTGGGCATTTCCACCCACTGCCTCCTTGAATGTTATATGATGAAAAGTACTTTAATTCCCATTCGTCTTTCACTATTCCTGGACCTAGCACTTGTTGTTTCAGTTATCACAAACCACGGAAATGTTTTGGGTTTTTTTTTCCCTCTGATTATTTCCACATGCTGCAGGTTGAAAACACTGAAATGTTTCCATATTCAAAAGGTTATAAATAACCCTCTTGGAAAATTCTCCCTGTGGTGATTTGAACCCAGCCAAAGCAGAAAAGAAATGAGACTTATCACTTCTTGGGAAATCCTGCCATTTTGACTTCTTTTCCCATTTGAAAAAACAGAACAGGTGTAATTTTTGTCAAAATTAAACCCAAAGTGACTTTGGAGAGCTCCATGTTATTGCGTTCCAAGTAAGCAAATGTGTCCAATTGCACAAAAGTTGAAAAACAAACCCAGCCTTTCAAACAGGCATCTCACAGTGAAAATCAGGGGGGAAAAAAAAAAAGAAAGAAAAAAGTTTAGGTGCCAAATACTATACTGTGAAATTTGATGTTTTGACAACATCAAACACTTTGGGAATTTTGCCTCTGAACTGAAGTTTCATCCTCTCTAAATAAAAGTCAGGCAATATTCACAAAATATATCCATTTTGAACAAAACCATCCTGGTAAAATCTTTCTCATGAGATACCATATCTTGCATAGGTTGATCTTAAGAAGGAGAAAAGTGACTGGGATTTTATCCATGACTCTGCCCTGCTGGAAAGGGCTGGGTTTGCAGGCTGGGTGTCAGCTGTGTCCCAGACTCCTGCTGCAAACAAGCCTGAGCTCACTGTGCCTGGAGTTTGCAGGAGCCCCGTGGCCAGAGGGGCTGCTGTGCCATCTCTCTTGTTTGCTGCCAGCTCAGATCTGCCATCGTGTCCCATCAGAAACCCCAGCCAGCTGTCCAAAGCTGGCGTCCTCTGGAAATCAGATGGCTGGTGGCTCCCCAAAGCCAGGAGCCATGTGCACCATGGGAATGGGAGAAGAGGGAGGCATCCTGCAATGGAGAAGCATTTCCAGGGCCACAGAGGCTGATTTCCTCTGTGCCCCAGCAGCTGGGCCACACTCACGAGCAGGCACAATGCCATCCTGACAGGTGGACTTAAGCGTAGGTAGCCAAAAGGTCACATATGTGCACAAAAGACATTTGTTGAAAGCAGATGCTGTGAGCCAGGAATAAGAAAGAGTCTGGAGCTCCCACACATCATTAATACAGCATAATCCCCACCACTGGATTAACAACAAAGATAAACATGGGGCTGTGGTAGGTAAGATACAGCTTTCCTGCTTATAGACTGATGTACTGTTAAAAATTCTTTTTCTTCCTTTTTGTCTTTCTATAGAATGGGCAAAAAGGGGCTTCCCGTATTTGGTAACCTATTTTGAGAGTTGTGTGTGTCATAAGGATAGGGAAAAAACCCAACACAACCCAAATGTGTTTCACAGCTTTGGACATGGATACGAATACAGAATAATATGATATTCATGTAATGCAATTAAGAGAAAGCTGATGTTATTGTTTGAGACAGACATTATTTCCCCATAGAAGAATAAATCAATTGCTATTATTGCACTTTCTGTAAGAATTTGCACATTTATTCTAGGTCAAGTCTATCACTGAAATGAGGTACTCCTATATTTTAGCTAGACTGAACAAAGGGCAGAGGCAGTGACAGGTACAACATGTAACTAATCACGCTGCATGAGTGACAGTTCAAAAGCTAATGAGGGGCAAACTAGGCCTAAACACTCTCCTGAGTATTTGCATCCTTTAAAAATAAAATAAAATAAAACCCAGTCAGAAAACAAATAGATAGATAGATGATAGAAGATAGATAGATAGATAGATAGATGCAAGAAAAGAGGCCAGCCTCTCTCTGCTTTCCCACCAGATCAGCAGTAACACAAATCCTCTTCTGCAGCTATTTATTGCCAGCAGTCTTTGATACGGTCACACTTTGACCCCTGCACCTGTAATGTGATACACAGGAGAAACAAAGGCATGAAGGGAAAGGGCTCAGCTTCCTCTCCTTAATTACTCCATGCAAAACAGAAGCTATCCTAGGAGTTTTTTGGAAAGGAAAACAGTTCTGAGCATCCTTGCAGTTGCTGTGGACAAACGGGGTGTCAATAAAATCTCCCACCTGGAACAGAATCAGGAGACACAATTGTCACCAACACTCTCCTCCTGTCTCCAATGCAGAAGCAGAAATGATCTTATCCCACTTGGGCACCAAAATTCTTCACTATATGGATAGCTGGTGTGAGGGGAGAGCTGGAGGCACCTTCAGGCAGCCAAGGCCAGGTGGAGACTTGGAGCAGAGGCAGAGGGGGTGATGCAAAATGACTGCAAGCCCTGTGTCTCTGAGCCAGATAAAATCAAAGCGTGCTTGGAGCAGTCTGGAAGCCAGGCTGGCCAAGAGAAGGTATGCCTCAGCTGTGCTTTCTTAACAGCTTTCTCAAAAAAAGAGATTTTAGGGAGTGGTGTCACATTTGCTTCCCTGCAAATTACTCATATCTAAAACCTGGTTACCGCTGATTTTTGATCACACAGACCTTGTGTGCCCCTAAGATTGTTTCAAGACAAATGTGAAGAACATCATTCAGCTTAAAGTGGTGGGATTCCCTGTGCTGTGTCATTGCTGTGTTTGCAAACCTGAGGCACAGATGGTGGCCCGGGGCACCTCTGGCATCCCACCAGGCCTGGGTGGACTCCTGCCTGTGCTGCAGGCAGGCACACCACGTCTCAGCTGGGAGGCAGCAGGTTTCCAGCACATGGGGACAGTCGTGGGCAGCTGCTGCCTCCCAGCTCAGACCAGTACCAGCATGGTCCTTTTCCAGTCTAGCGTGAGAGGATGGAAGCTGGGCTTTTATGGCTTGATGCCGGACAAGGGTGGAGGAGAGGTGTTCACCGAGCTAAGGAGCAGTCCCACTGCTGCCTCCCAGCTGTGCACGGCAGCTTCTCTGTGGGAAAGGCCCATGGAAGAGCCTCCTTCTCCCCTACAGCTGCCAAACACGGCCCAGAGGAGACACTGAAAATTTCATGGCTTGAGATCACACCCTAGACTGAAAGCAGGTCTAACACAGTTCATCTCCACTATTAAAATGAATATGAGCAAGTATGTGGCTAAGTTTAATATAAATACCTGATATTAACAAGTTAATTTGCAAAGAACTGTAAAAGACATTATTTATTTTTATCTTATGCTTGAAGATTTCCTTTGCATCCTGTTTGAATACTTGCTGCTATACCTGTATACTATTGCAGTGTCTTCAGCACTAACGTCTGTTGGGTTTTTTTCAACAAGCATCAAACAGCTCAAACATCATATTTTAAAGCTCTTTCATTCAGTCAGACTACAGAAAGCCCTAAGTCATGCCTGTTGTGCTTTTTCACATTAAAGAGCAGTAACTAAGAACAACAGGAGCTAATCTTTTCCATGTTTTTCTGTCCCTCTAGCGACATGTTACAGGAATGGCTTCAATTGACACTGTCCTGCACAAAAAGCAGGCTTTCAAGAGACACAAAACCATGCAGACACCTCACTCCACAGAATATTTTCTCCAAGGCTTCATTTTTCTGAAAGGCTGCACAGAAATCACCAGAAGTATAAAACCCCTTACATGGTTGAACAGGGAAACTGCCCCAAGATAATGTCCCTTTGATTAAAAACAAACAGCTAGAGGGATATCCTTTTAATATCCTTCACAACTTTTCTTTGCCTTCACAGCACACCTTTAAAATCCATCAGGATTTCTGTTCTGTCTGACTGTCACCTCTATCCACCTCCACAGTATCTACAACATCCATGGTCAGACCAGTGGCATTACCCCTGAGAGAATTACAGATCCCCACAGGATGTACCTGATATTATGTTGGCCCTATCCACGTTTTATCCACCTCTTCCAAACGGTGTTTTAGCATCCAAAGTCAGCATGCAAGCTCCCCAGGAAGGACTAGTTCCTCCCGACCATTGCAGACACACAATGGGTAGAAAGGGAGAATTTTCCCCTCCTGCTGGCTCTGCCTGTGTCAAAACAGGGAAAGAGGAAAAGGAAAGAGTGATCTACATGGAGCTATTTCAGATTGTCCAAGCTGAGAATCTGAACTTGAATGCTTTGCAAAACAAGCTTTTATCTTAACAAGTTCTATCCATTGACTCTATCATATTGGCCTTTATTAATATTTCATGCATTCTCCCTTGTCTCCACTTCTTCCACCATTTATTTGTTAAAGACAACTGATTAAAACTGCAAAAAATGCATTTGAGGGGCATTTATTCTAAATACTTACAGGATAATGTAGTCAAAAACGTGTTTTAAAGATTTAGCAGAATCAAACATCCAAGATTAAAGCAAGCAGAGAGCCAATTAACTATGTTACACAGTAACAGGGCAGTCAATAAGTCATAAAACCATCAAGTTGTCTTGGTGGTGAAATGTTTTTAATCATAACCAGATAAAAGCTATTCTGAAGACATGCACTATGCATTGAAAGTATCTTTAATGCACACATGTTTTAACTCCACTTTTTAAGGTACAGAGTTTAAGGTCAGTTTGCAATAGTAGAAAGCCCTCCTTGTAAAAAATTTATAATATAAATTTTTCAATTATATCTTAACGAAATGGAGAAAGGGCTCAGCAGAGCAGAAAAGGTAAATACTGTCAGACAACGCCCACTGTAAACAGTCTTTCATCTTATTTGAACTGATCTGACTAAAATTTATATTGTGGGTTTCTTTACTAAATATACATTTAGTACATAGCCCTTTCTTGCCTAAAATATGATCTTATAGTGACCAAAATCTGGTCCAGTTACAACTTTTTCCCTAAGATTAGACTCAAAGTGTTTGCAGTTCTGCACATCCACAACTGGTGGGTGACAGAACCTCCTGATGGTGAGTGTAGTTTTTGCACTTCGCACCCAGCAGACTCTGGGTTCCACTGTTCTTTTTTTTGCTGCCTAGAAGTAGCACAGACTATCCAAGTTCCTCTTGCAGAATGCATTCCAGTAATACAGAAAAGAGATAAAATGAGATATTCCATTTATCTCATTGTCAGAGGAGTTTTTGAACAATGAACTCCATTTTTCTTTCCATTGCACTAAAACAAAACTATGTCTTGAAAAAACGTCTATGAAATTAGACCAGCGCAACATTGATGGTATGAACTAGAGAATTAGATTTGCTGTACTTGAAGGAAACAATTGAGGAAGATTACAAAAGGAAGGGCAAACTCAAAGTCTTCAGCTATCATTAAAACTATTCATATCCTTAGCAAGGCAGAAAATTGGATCGCTCTCCTTCTGTTCGTAATTTAATGGCTTCTGTTCAGTCACAGCCCTACCTACCTGCTTAAAAGCAAATTGTATGTAGCAGTGATGTACATTCATTACCATCGTCTCTCCAGATAATTTGACAGTTCCATGGCATGGTGCCACAGTTGGTCGTTAGCTCTATCCCCAAGTACCACGCTCTCCTGCAAGATGTTACCGTGACAAAGAAACTGCCGGCAGCTCCATTTGGCTTTCCTCATCTGGTCAGCATCCTCTCCAAGGGGAAGCGATCCAGGGATTTTACCGAGGGAAGAAGGAATGAAACAGTCTCACTGTTCTTGGGTTGGTTTTGTTTGTTTTTTTATTCGATTGGCTTTAAAAAAAAAAAAAAGATTTGAATACACATAGAATGAGCAGTTAACTGGAAATAATGAAGTGTGAAAAGGAATCTCTCACCCTTAGATACTGGAAACTGCCTCCATTTCCTCTGACCAGTTGTCTGCTTCTTAACCACTTGTGATTTCCTCAGGGACCCAGGAAAGTCAATAAAGACCCAGAGGGACGATTATTCCATCCTTCATCTCCCCAGTGCACGTTTGCTGTTATCCCAGTATGTTCCAGCACCACAGCTTTTTGCATGCTAAGGGGTTCATAGCTGATCTGGCCAGCTTGAAGTTTATTATAAAACTGAAAAAAAAAAAAAAANGCAGTTTTAAGTTTTTTAAAAAAAAAAAAAAAAAAAAAAAAAAAAAAAAAAAAGAAACAACCTCCAACTCCATAATTTTCTGCCTTATTGTCAAATGCACCACCATTTAGACTTGATTTGCATGATTTACTGTGCATATGTTTTTTCTCTGTCTACAAGCCCAGAATTATTTCCTATTGAGGCTATATCAGCTGCTGGCGCTTGCAGATTGTCTTTGTCCTTTCCAACCTGCAAAATATCATCTGCAGAATCCAAATCACTGTCTGCCTATTCTCTTATCTTCTACTTCTTTCACCCATCAATAGCCAAGCTGTGCTGTTCAGTAACTACAGCATATTGTAGGAAGAAACTGATAAGTACATCAAACAGCATTCTCAGACTACACACAAACATGTGCCACTGACTTTTTTTATTGCCTGTGACAAGTCACCCATCCCCACTCAGTCTTTCAGATGCATAATGCAGATTTCAAATGTGTGTCACTGTAGGTACTCTTTATTATAAAGAACTTATACATATATAATCACAGCTAGAATTTGAAAAGCATAGGTGGACAAAAACTATATTTCTTTCTAGGATTACAAAAAAAAGAAGACATGACTATGAAACTATAAAATGGAAGAGCTAAATTTAATATTTAACTAAGGACTGATCAGATAGTGTTCTGTGATTTATTTCCCCTTAGGTAAGGTGTGGTAACTGATACTGTGTGACTTCCACATCAGTTGCTCTGATGTAATATCCACTCTCTAAAAGTAAGCTGAGGGTGTTTAGTCTCACACCAGTGATCCTGCTTGTGCTCCAGGTGACAAAGAGTTCATACATAATTAGTTACTGAAGATTAGTCAGAGAGGGGCAACTCTTTAAATTACTTAGTTTTTTGTGACCTGCTCATTGCCATCTGAAACAACCTTTGTATTTTTCCAAACACCTGCAAGTTTTCCTGTGACCACAACTCACTTAAATAGAAGTTCACACAGCTTAAGGCAAATTTTCATCTGTTGGATGAAAATTACTGCAGAAGCAGGTGAAGGTTCATGGAGCACAAATCTTATGAGAAGCAGCTGAGGGAGCTGAGGGTGTTTAGTCTACAACTACCTGAAAGCACTGGATGATCTTAGACATTATTCCAGCCTTAATAATTCTAGGATTCTATGGTTCTTTAGGTTGAGGCTGGATTTGTAATACAAACTTGAAGTGTCATTCACCGCATGAGAGGAAAAAAACTATATTGGGCCAACTTGGACTGGTTAATTTCTTAATTCTCTAATAAGGACCCTATGAGATTTGATCAATCACCTATCCTCTGGCTATAGTTTCCCTCTGTCAAATGGCATTTTTAATTACCCAGGTGTTGTTCTTCAGGTGTTTTGTAAATGACTAGAGAATCCAAGCCAAGACTACACTAGAAGTCTCAACTCTTGTAAGCCATGTACCTAAATCCGATCCAGTCAAATTTAGGTTTTACTGCAATATATCACCTCAATGATCAGTTCTATAGAAATGCATATTACATGTGTGCATTCAGTACTCCCACAGTGGCAGGACTGGAAAAACATGATATAGGCTTTAATATTAATTCAAGATTATTGCAGATTAGGTTTCACATATGTTTTGACTATGATTTTATTTTTCGCTATTATTTTAGTTTGCCATATTCCCCATACACTTAAAATGTTAACTAATCTTTTGCAACTGTTAATCTGTAATCATTTCCCTACTACTGAACCCTAAAAAGGGACTGCAAAATATGGAAAGAATTATGGAAAGAATTATGAAAAGAAGGTAGAAGGGTCTGGTTTTTAGGTTTGGGCTGTGACTGACAAGCAGTTCTGTTGTTCGTGAAGGGAAAACATCTGTAAAGTTGTAAGCCATCAGGAATGATAACCTCTGAACTCTCACCCCATGCTGAGCTCCAGTAAATGAATGCTCCTATCTCTCTTGCCAAGTGTAACACAATACAGATGTGAAGTTTGTACCATACACTGTTTGTCTGGCTTTGAATCTTCAAGTTAGATTGGGAGGATTCTTAAAACAGCAAATATGGGATCAAAACAAATTAAAATTAATAAAGGGATAAGAGTAACTATGTATTTTATGTCAGTTTTGAAAGGTTAAAGATTTTTAGATAATGACACAAAATACACACCAGTTTTTACTAAGGCTTTCAGAAAAGATTCCATCTGGATCTTAAAGAATTTAATAAAGTCACCAGCTTCCAATCCAGTTTGAAAAATTAAAGCAAAAAATGCTTAAACAAGTTTTATCTGGATAGGCAATTAATACCTGCTGTTGCTGTACTGAATGAGATAGTACTGCAGAAATTAAGAGCTTGAAATATTACAGGATAATGGAATAAGTCAGCCCTCAATCTCACAAGTCATACAAAGCCCTGCAGTTGTGCTCAGATGGACACATAACTGCAGCCACAAATGCTTCTTCAATACTTTTCCCTCCAGGCCCAAGTTTTGACAGGAAACACATTCCACAAACCTTTTAATTTCGCTAGGCTCTTTTTAATGAGAAAGGATGTTTTTAAACAGACATGTGCCCTGGTTTTCCTTCCCCTTCTAGTGCAGGCATCAGCCAAATAAATATTATCAAAGGATTAAATATCTTGTGATATTTCATCTGAGTATAACCGAACCGCTTTACAAACTTTAATTAATCTCCCAGTGAGAGCAGCGCTGATGGACTCATTTGGCAGCTGAGGAGGGGTAGAGGCAGTGGTTCCAGTGCTCCTCTCTGACTAATCTTCAGTAACTATGTATGAACTCCCTGTCACCTGGAGCCCGAGCTGCACAAGGAACGAGCAGCAGGACACGCATGAGACAGCAGCACTTCCCTGCCTGCACGACTTTCCTGCTGCATTTTCTCAGGCTGTTGCAATTTATGCAAGGCAGCAAAGCCAACGATTTCATACTCATATGGCAGTGGATGCTTTAACTCTCTCTCCATATTCACTGATCCCCACAGCATCCCTGCCACCCGGGCCAAGGCAAGAGCTGCGAGTGGGTCAGCTGTGTCCGTGAGTTCCTGCAAGCTCCAGTCTCTCCCTGCACCTCCCCAGGGTGTGGATGTTGGTTCCCAGATAGGACAGAGCCACGCAGAGCCCTTCAGCCTGGAGCAAAGCAGCATGGCACAGCACGGGGCATCTGAAGCCTGCCTTCTGATGTCTCGTTTAAGACTCTCGAGTTACTTTATTTCTCTCAATGTCAAAACTCATCACCAAGCCTGCATGTGATCTCTCTGTACCTGAGACTACAAGGGTTTGGGCAGGGTTTTTTTTCTTTCCTTGCCTTTACAAAAATGTGTCAAAGACATAATTTATTACAATGAAACCGCGAACATACAAACCAAAACTGACATCTCCTCACTTCAAATTCCTTTGTGCCTAGAAGACAGGAGATAAAAAGGCAATTGATATGGGCAAACAAACCCATATTTTATGTCTTTCTCCAGTCTTTCAGTCTGTAATAGGCTGTGGTCTGAAGCTCAGAGGACTTCAGACTGATTTATATGCATTTTTTAAGCAAGGCTCAGCGTTTCAGATTTGTGGCAAGACCAGCAGCAAGAGGACCTGTGCTAGGGGGGTCAGGTTGTAAGCACACAGCTGTGTGCTGTTCCTCCCGGGGAGCTGCTGGGTGAACTCTGGCTGGGGCAGGAGGTTTGGAGCATCTCGGTGTGGAACTGCTCACTGGGAGTTTTCTGTGATTCATTGACAAGCTGATCACCATGGAAGACAGTGTTGCTCATGGCATATTTGTTTGGCTTGATTTATTGTTAAACTTGCTTCCTTTTCTTGTGTATTGTTTTGTTTTGATTTGTTTTGTTTTAAAGGCTGTAGCTACATTTCTGCAGAAATGGCAACCATGGCCTCTGAAGCAAAATAAAATGCTGTACCTACAGGAGCAGCCTTCAGCCCCAGGCTCTGCTCCAGCCAGGCTGTGGCTCTCCATGTCATGAACAAAGAGATGCCAGGCAGGAACATCTGAGCACCATCTCAGATTTATCAGTGGAGGACTGCACAGTTTATTCCCATGTC
Organism: Oxylabes madagascariensis; assembly: GCA_013400675.1. Lineage (NCBI taxonomy): Eukaryota > Metazoa > Chordata > Aves > Passeriformes > Timaliidae > Oxylabes > Oxylabes madagascariensis. The sequence continues at coordinate 34,217 of VYZR01089207.1, forward strand.
TAAGCAAGCTCCTGAGATTTCTGGAGAATCACAGATCACAGGCTTGTAGAACTAGAAACTACATGATGACAGAATAATGCACAGCACCAGCAGTTTTCCAGCTAAATCCTGAATAATATGAAGGGGATATTGAGTAGTCCATTTTCAAGAGTTCTTGATACCAAGTTTTAATCCAAACTATGAGCATTATAAAGACTGGAATTTTAAAAACTGGTAGCTTAGGCTGTCAGGACTCTTGGTTTTCCATCTGAAATGGAGAGACAGGGGCTGCCTGGAAATGGTTGCATTAATACATGTACATGTGACTGATTTGTCCTGCCACACTGGTGGGCGATGGCCGTGCACACCTCAGCACATCCTGCTGGGAAGTGAGGCTGTGGCATTGTCCTTGTCTTCAGCATTTTGATGGTATTGAATCAGAATCATTAACAATGGCACGGAGTAGGCTGCAACTGTGCCCTAAAACCTGGGTCTAGGTGTTGGCAGTGAATAATAAATCAGTGTTGTGATGCCATCATGGCTCTTATGTTCTTCATATCCAGTGTTGCTGGGTTAATATCACAGGATCATGTGATTGCAAAATGTCTTGGTGTGGAAGGGACCATAAAAATCATCTCATTTCAACCACCCCACCATGAGCAGGGATGTCACCCACAGGATCAGATTGCCCAAGATTCCATCCAGCTTGGCCTCAGAAATAATCTTTTCCCCAGCTCCAGAGAGCCAAGCTCAGCCTCGCTGGGGTCTGGATCCATCACCCTCACTTTGAGAGGGTTCTATGGCAATGGGAAGTCTCCTGTTCTCCCTCAGTCACACATTCTACATGCCCATGCCAAACCTGTGCATCTTTTTTTTGGATGTGAACAATGGCACCAAACTACTGAACACTAGGGTCAGGAAGGAAACATTCTCTGATATTTCTATGCTGGCAAAGAGATGTAAAGAAAAGCGGGCAGCTTTTTCCCTCCTCTGCGGTTGCCACAGGATTGTCCCTGTTGACAATGTAAGTGACGTTTCTGCCTGTGTAATTCTTGGCAAACGTAGCAGGAAGAAGAAAGGGTTGAGCCAGAATCCACATGCAAGACTATTCTACACCTTCTCAAATTGAGCTGGCCATAGGTCTTCTCAGGAAATAAAAGCAGTAGCCTAGGAAGCAGCAGTATTCACAGTAACATAACATCATATGCAGGCAAAGTGAGACAAACAAAGCAGGATATATAAATATAAGGGGCGATTATTATTTTTTTGTGTACATTTAGCAAAAGCTTTTCTGAATACTGTTTTGTATTACGAGGAATATAAGTACTTGGGGATTTTTTTTCTTAAATTTCAAAATTCAGGACAGATTCTCTGAGAATTTCAGTGAATTCTCAAAGCTCATTCTGAGTCTTAAATGGAAAATTATAAATCCTCCTGTCCAGACTAAATTCTGAGAACTGCAGAATTTCAGCCAAGGTATAATTATGGTGATATTAAGTTTTAGTGGATGTTTTCCAATTCCCTAAAATCTGAACAGGTCAAAAATAAAAATAAAACAAACTATCCACATTGACGGTCACCTAAGAGCATTTGAGAGTGAAACTGCAGAATCAATCAGTCTAAAAATTCTTGCTTGACCGTATTTTCTTGAGCATTACCAAGTCTCAAACCAAGAGAGTTTCCTACTGTCAGATATAACAAAGGATAGGAAAAATCACCTGATGGAATCAAATTTAGATCTGGGGTTTATTGTGTTGAGGGTTGACACTCAGCAGTGGAAAGTTCATACACTTATTGTTGTTCTTAGAGAGATTGCTCCTGACACAAAACTGCAAGTCCAGCAAAAAAATCCATTTCTGGTTTTGATGAAATTCATAAACAAAATGGTGGGCAATAGTTGTGTTGCTGTCACCAGACCAATTATGTAACCATGTAAGTAGGGCAAAAAATACGTAAATAATTGGTTTTCTTTTAGCTGATGATTAACAAATAGATTTAATTTTGCATTAAGAAAACATTCCTTGGGTGAAAACGATAGTAAAATTGTGAGAATTCCACTTGGGATTTGCTCTTCTTCTCAGTTCGAATAAAGTATGTTTTAATACCTAATGCTTTTGAAATATAGAATTAGTCAAAATATTTTCCTCAAATTCACAAGTGAGTCTATTTACGTATTTTTCATCCATAGTTCAGACTGACCAAAGCATAAAATAATAACTTGCCCATAAAATAAAATAAATTAGAGTGGTTTTATCAGGTCTTGCTGTGTAGTATATGCAAAATTCCTGATCAGGTTCCTAGGGCAGTTTCTTTAGAGTTCAGGTTTTCCTAAGTCTTTACAGAATGACATGCTGAAGAATAACTGTGGAAAATTGACATTTCTTCCTAAAGTAAAGATAGGTGTAAACAGATATCTGAGAAGATAAGTACTTCATTAAAGTAAGCACTATAATTGCTTTTTCCTAAATAAAGAAAAACAAAAATTGTCTTTTTAAATTGCATTAGACAAACAAACAAACAAAAAATAACAGGAAAATGAGGCAACATTTTCTCCTAACAAAGCACATCGAGTGCAGAACCTGGAATCCAGCTCAAGTGGTTGGATTTTCAGCACCGTGCTGCCAGGCTCTGTTGCCTCACGNGCCTTTTTTTTTTTTTTTTGGTCTCCAAATAAACAAAAAGCACTTCAGAATTTTCTTATTTTTTTTTTCCTTTAATAAAAAATAATCACTTTCTAAAAGACATCAAAATGCAAATGGGAAAAATAACTCCATAAATTGCTGCATAGCTTTATTTGTCATTGCTATTTATTACAGTATTTGTGTTGGTTATTCATGGAGGTTCTGGATAAGCCTGAATCCCATTGTTGAGTAAGGCATTGAAATTAGTTCTTCTGCCCACCCCTACACAACCTGACTCTCCTTTATTAACTCCCTTCATGA